>LZPO01044795.1:0-10885 GCA_001675575.1 Neotoma lepida
TAACATTTTGTAACCACAGACATGTGACATGAACACTCCTTAGGAATGCTAGAAGCCTAGAACACGGATATTATTACTTGAATGAAAGATTTCTCTGCCCATAATTTGTATAATAAATTTGCATTATTTATAAAGCATACTNCACAAAATAATGGGAAAAACAAGACAGAATAGCTAATTTAATTTAGTGAGGTGTTTGATGTGCTAGTATGAAATGACTGGAGAGCACAATGGAATTAGCATCATCAAGTATTTAATAATGATGTGAATCTCTATGGTGACCAACTGAGCCTTAGGGATCCAACTTTATTATTGGATGAAAATGAGTAGATTAATTTATCAGGCAATGGCCTACATAACAATCCAGCAGAATTTACTAGTACATGTTAGTTTGACTGTAGATATTATAATCCTGATTCATTTGGGAAAATATTTTTGTTTTTTTTTATTTTTTATTGAAAGATTTTCTATTCATTTTACATGCCAACCACAGATTACCCTCTGCTCCCTCCTCCTGTCCCCTGAACCTTCCCCTCAACCCTCTCCCCCATTCCCACCTCCTCCAAGGCAAGGTCTCTCATAGACAGACAGCAGAGCCTGGTACATTCAGTTGAGGCAGGACCAAGACCCTCCTCCCTGTACCAAGGCTGTACCAAGTACCATCATAGGCANTGGGCTCCAAAAAGCCAGCTCATGCACCAGGAATGGCTTCCTATCTCATTGCCTGGGGGCCCCCTAAAGAGTTCAAGCTAAACAACTATCTCGCGTATCCANAGGTTCTAGTCCAGTACCATGGGGGGCTCTACAGCTATCAGTCCATAGTTCATGCATTTCCACTAGCTTGGCTGGCCGTCTCTGTACATTTTCCCATCATGCTCTTGATGCCCCTTACTCCTAGAATCCCTCCTCTCTCTGATTGACTGGGCTTCTGGCGCTCCATCTGGGGCCTGGTTGTGTATCTCTGCATCTGCTTCCATCAATCTCTGGCTGAGGGCTCTATGATGACAGTTAGGGTATTCATCCATGTAATCACCGGAGCAGACCAGTTCAGGCACCCTCTCAGCTATTGNCAGTAGTCTAAGTTGGGGTCATCTTTGTGGATTCCTGGGAACTTCCCTAGCACTCTTTTCTCTGTATTTCCATTATGTCTTCATTTATCATGATCTCTCTTTCCTTGCCCTCTCACTCTGTCCCTGTTCCAGTTCAAACCTCCCATTCCCCTATGTTCTAGTCCCCCATTCCTTGCCCTCCATACCCCCTCTTGACCCCAGTTTGCTCTTGTAGATCTCATCTATTTCTCCTTTGCTGGGCGATCCTTGTTATTAAGGAATCACATTCATTCAAAAATCACTTGAAATTATGGCAAAAGGTTTGTGGCTAGAAAATTAGTACAGTCATATTTATTTTGTAGTCCTCATATTTATAATGATAAATAATTTTATTGGCATAACAAAAATATNTATCACTTCACATATGTATTACATTATTTTTATCCAAAACAAAAGCATTAAATTTACTATCCAAACTTGGGATATTATCATTACACTTTGGATAAATATCTAGCAATTTTTTTACTATGTATTCCTTATTGTCTACACTAAATTTTTATTTATTTATTTATATATATATAGTGTTTTAACATATATAGAGCAATTTCTTATATCTGAATCCATATCACATGGACACAAATCCCAGGAAGACAAAAATTATTAATAGTACTTTTACATAAAGAAACAAATTCAGGAATGCTAATGGAGATTTTATATATATGTACATATATATTGTCACATATATATTATACATGTATATATATAAATAACATATACTCTATATGAAATAATACAGAGCCTGTATTATACACATAGTCTAGTTAACGACAGCAACATAATCCTATATTGCTCATTCTTATCATTTCNTGTCTTTCTTCATCTCCATTCTTCACACTTATAATGCATGTAAGCTGAATTGTGCTGTGTATCAACCATTGCAGGTAACATAAGAGTGTTTTCTTTTTTATAGAATTAAAAAATTGCATACAATATATTTTGACCACATATCCTCCTTACCTCCCTACCCACCCAGTTTNATGTTCTCTCTATATATTTAAAAATATACAAACATTCAAAAACAAGAAACACACAGAAATCCCCCCCNAAAAAAACACAAACATAGAAACCACAAAGCAAAAGGCCACTAAGACAAAAATGCTCCAACAAATCAAGATGAGATAAAACATCTATGAATAATACCCTTGACTTAATTTTGTGTTGGCCACCTACTCCAGGGCCAGAGGTCTACCCTAAGATGTGCTTAATATACCCAGTAAGATGCCATTAGATAGAACTAATTTTCCCTTTTCCAGCAGGTATTAACTGTAGATAGCTGCTTGGTTAGTAGTGGGAGTCCATGTCCATTTCCGCTTCTCAGTGCTGGAACCCAGTCTAACTTGAACTTGTGCCTGTTGCCACAGTCTCTGTATGTTTCCTATGTGTGTCAGTCCATTTGTGTCTGGAATACAGTTGCCTTAAAGTCATCCATCGTCTCTGGCTCTTAGCATATTTACACCTCCTTCTTGGCATGGATCTCTGAACCTTCAAAAAAGAATGTGATGAAGATAACCCATACAGGTTTTCAAAAAAAAAAATAAATAAATAAGGAATCGTTGACAGTGACAACAAAACTTCTCTGATTTCTGCATCTGCTACGTTTAAATAACTTCCGTTCTCCTTTCTCAAAAACCTTGCCATATTTCTTAGGCACCATGAGGGTTTTATGAAACCTCACCAGGCACAATGTCTTTCTTCTTTACCCTGACCACAGCACCGACAACAAATGTTTGATAGCTACCCAGCCTCACTGGAAGCTGCTACAGGTTCTGAGTTTCTACCTCTGTTCCACTAGTACATTNTATCAGAATGTACTCTAGGCAGGTTTCGTAGGACCGCTGAGGGGTGGGTAGAATACCTCCCTCCCTCTCCCACTTCCTGTTGTCNTCCATTCTTTAAGCCTGCAGTTCCCTCTTACAGAAAACCTTAAAAAATAGTTCATTTAGTCTNTTTTCACAAAATTATTCAGCTATTTACTTGTCAATCAAACTGGAAGTCAGTATCAATCAAAGATCAACTTCATGTTCTTCATCTTGTCTACTAACATGCAATCAGCTTCACTGCAAGCTCCTTTTGTTCCAGACACTGAATTTCCTTCATAACAGACTGAAAANTTTCCAAAGCAATCAAACTAAACAACCACCTTACATTGTTGCACTCAAGGATTTTGGTCTCAGTGATACATAATCAACCAATAGAAAAGTTAATCCTATTGGGTTTAAAAATGAAAGTATGTAATATGGTTGAGTTTCTAATATTAAATACAGAAAAAGGACAATGGTGGCCACGATTAAATATAGCTATGTGATGTATTCCTTCACTGGAGCATTCAAATAAGCTACCAACAAGAGAAAAACAACATTTGCAACTGATAAATACAAGTTAACCAAAGGATCTTTGTACTACAATGAGGTAGACTTCTATAATGAGAAATCAACATTCTGCTAAAACAGTCCCCATTGATTACACAAGATCTTATCTATACAAATAACACACTCTTCATGAGGCATCTTTTTCACTTGTGGAGAAAAAAATGTCAAGAATAAATGACAAAATTAGCAGAATTTAAAGAAGAATTTAAATAAGAAAGAATGTGGATTTCTCTTTTCTCCTTTTTTTCTTTTCTCTCCCAAGTTTTAGAAAGTTACATACTCAGTTCCACTTTGTACATGCATACAGNATCCAGAAATGTTTGCATTTTTGTCATACATTCAGTAACCATTTCTTTATTATTATAATTATTCTAATATTTTCCTTTTATTGAAAATATTCTTTTCTCATACAATATATCCTGATTAAAGTGCCACTCTCACTAATTCTCCTAGTTTCTGCCCACTTCCTGTCCCTTCAGATCCACTCACTTTCTGTCTCTCATTAGAAAAGAATAGGCTTCCAAGAAATAACAACCAAACATGACAAAATAGAATATAATAATTGTCTTANGGTTTCTATTCCTGGGAAGAGACACCATGACCACAGGAACTCTTATAAAGTAAAAACATTTAATTATGGCGGCTTACGTTTTCAGAGGTTTAGTCCATTTATCATCATTGTGCAACATAGAGGGGTACAGGTAGACATGATGCTGAGAGTCCTACATCTTTACTCACAGGCAACAGAAAGTGATCTGACTCACTGGGTGTGGTTTGAGCATATATGAGACCTCAAAGTCTCCCTCCACAGTGACATACTTTCTCTCACAAGACCAACGTACTCCCAAAAGACCACATCTCCTAGTAGTGCCACTCAATTTGGGGGTNGTTTTCTTCCAAACAACCACAATAAGATAAAATGAAAAAAAAAATCACATTGAGATTGGACAAGGCAAACCAACAGAAGGAAAAAGCCCCAAGAGCAGGCAAAAAGAATTAGATACTCCCTGGTTCACATACCCAGGAGTCCCATAAGAACTACTAAGATGAGCGCTATAGTATATATTCATAGTATCTCAGATTTCAGGNGTTTTGTGTCAGGAGACTTTTAGATTTAACATTTTCTTCTATCATGTCTTNAGTGCCTGAGTTTCTCTCTTCATTTCTTGTATTCTATTAGTGAAGCTTGCCTCTGTAGTTCCTATTTAAATTCCTAAATTTTTTGTTTCCAGAATTCCCTCAGTTTGGATTTCCTTTATTGATTCTGTTTCCATTTCTAGGTCTTGAACAGTTTTATTCATTTCCTTCAACCACTTGTTTTTGTTTTCCTGGATTTCTTTTAGGGATTTATTAATTTCCTCTTTAAGGACCTCTATCAACTTCCTGTGGTTTTAAGGTCTTTTTCTTGTGCTTCAGCCATGTTCATATATTCAAGGCCTCCTNTGGTGGGATAGCTAAACTCTAGTAGAGACAGATAGCCCTGGCTGTTACTTATTGTGCTCTTACACTGCCATNTAGCCATCTGGTATTGGGATCATTGTAAGTCTAGGTGCTGATTTCTGGATTTGTCTTTGTTGGTTCTGNGTTTTGTTCCTTGGTTTCTATTTCTTTTATGAGTTTTCAGAGAATGTTATGCCTGTGACTTCCCTGATAGGAAAGTCCCTTAGGATCTTTTCAAAGGAAAGCTATGGTCACTGGGAGTTCCAAATAAAGTCTGTTTCGGGGTATTGGAAGCTGATACTTAGGGATGGATATAGGCTAGGGATCTGAAGGGTTTCGCAGGAGGGAGGGGAGCACACCGTTCAACCAGGATCTACTTATTTCATCTCCTTGGAACGGGGGGGAGAGTTAAAAGTGATCACCTCAGTGGGTCTGCAATAGTGCTGGGGATGAGACTGGGGTGGATATAGAGGAACAAAAGGAAAGGGGAAGATGTACAGACAGCCTACTTGCGTTCTTGGCAGGTGCAGTCTGCCATAAAAAATGCTATGGTTTAGCATTAGTATTAGTGGTTTAGCTGGGAGTGCCTGCTGGAGTTGGGGGCTGGGACAAAGCAAACATTTGGGAGAGGGAGGTTGGTGGGGAGGTCTGTGATATTAACAGGAGAATTGGGCAGGGGGGAAGGCGGACTGCAGCAGGTGTTCTGATACAGAGGCTGGATGAGACTGAGATTCGTTTTGAATGAGAGGAGGGNATGGAGAAGGTCTTCGGTTAACTTACCTGTTCCCCTGGTCTGTTCAGCTAACGTGTTTACAGGGAATGCCTGATGATGTTGGAGGCTGGGATACTGGGATGAGTTCTGGGAAAGAAGGTTGGAGGCAAGATCTTTGTGATCCATTGGGGAGAGGGTCAGAGAGGGAAGGGAGACTGCAGCAGGTTTTCTGCTACAAAGTTGGGCAAAGACTGGAGTGTTGGATTTGGAGGAGCAGAAGGGAAGGTGTGGTTCTGCCATAGGCCTACTTGAAACTCTGGCAGGAGCAGCCCTTGGATTAATAGTTGGTGATNCTGGGTTTTGGGGCTGAAACAAAGCAACCCAGGGAGTAGAGGCTAGAAGGGGAATGTCTGTGGGATCTACAGGAGATAGGAACAGGAAACAGGGAAGGTTGCCAGAGGTGTTCTGCTGCAAAACTGGGGATGAGACTGAGGCATTAGATCTGGGTGAACAGAGAGAGAAGAGCTAGTAGCCATTTTTTTAAAGTATATAATAACATTTTAGGTAAACACTATCGATGCCTTATTAAAGAAAATAACAATAATAAAGAAGCCAGAATAGAAAGACTCCTGCCAGAAAGGGTTTAAAACCAATTTGTGCTATAGTTCCATCCTTAAAAGAATCTGTGTATTTCAGACAGCACTGATTGTCATTTCCAACAGGAAATGAGGTAAGTAGCACCAAATCCAGAAAAATCTCCCTTAATTTATCTAGCTGCATTAATTATCATTAATTAGGCTATTTCCTAATATCCAACTTTCATTTTGGAAAAAGTTCCTTACTTCAGATGTGATTTGAACTCGTCTTTTATTGTATTTCTTTATTTGGGGAGACAGCTTGATGGTGCGGATTTGCTCCTTCCATCATATTTACCAGGAGAACTAACCCAAGTCCTCTGGCTTGGCAGTAGTTTCCTNTACCAGCTGAGCCATTGCATCGGCACAAGGTGTGAATTTAAAGTACTTGGACTTACACGATTATGTCTGTATTCGTGATTAGTATGGAAGTTATTCAGTCACTTTCTTAAAACAAACTATTACGAAAATGGGTGACAAAGATTCAAACATGAGATAAATTAATTTGGTATTGCAATGTGTCTCCAAACAGCTGCGCTAAAGGCTCTTGTGGCCTTAATCAGTTCATGTTTTGAGCCATTGTTTAATGTCAAAAGAGACTGTAAGATTCCTTTTTTCCCTAGAGAGTTGGTATTTCAAACAAAAAATCCTGCAAATATGCAATTATTCTATCTCTGACAAAAGAGCTTAGAACGCTGCTTAATTTAGTCCTCATTGGTTTGACAGTCCTCCCATGCTTCCTGTCATTAGAGTTAGCACAATGTAGTTTATAAGGGGATGAAAATAGCTTCTTTCCACTAATTTTTTAAATTATTTGGCTCCCAGATAAACAGAAAAATAATTAGTCAAGCCTGTTTAGTTAGTTGAAAGAGTTCAAAGTAATAGTGATTTCTCTAAATATTAAGAGTATAAATATTTTAATATACACACTATTCTACTATGGGACAAAGCTATAGATCTCCAAAGTCATCAATCATGTGTGCACTTTTACTCCACTAACATTATTTATTTAAGAATATCACTTTCCTCTGTGTGTGTGTCTGCGTGTGTGTGTGTGTGTGTGTGTGTGTGTGTGTGGTGTTCATAGGCACATGTGTGTTCATATACATGAAAATGGTTGAGATTCCATAGCTTCCTAAATAGCTAGTCATATTTTTAGAGATACAATCTCATTCTAACCCTGGTGTTGACAATTAAGCTAGACAAGCTGACCCACAAGTCTCAGGCATCCTCTCGTCTCTGATTCCTCTTGTTGGTGCCAGGATTACAGGCACCCANGGCCACACACATGTTTCTACTAAGGTTATCAACTTGGGTCATGATGATTTCATTGGCAAGTACTTTTATGACTGAGAAATCTCCCCAGACCTTATGCTGCATGTTTCTAATATCTAGTGTCTCCTCTTTTCTCTCTCTTCTCTTTTCTATTTTTGTCTATTTACTTATCTTATTTCTAATCTCATTATGTATACACATACACAACTATATTGATACATATCTATGCACATACAAAAACTTCTTGGAAAATATTTAAGCTAACTCTTGACAGTGGCTATATACCTGATAATTGTATGTCATAAAAATTTTTAGTTTAACCCTTTTTTAAAATNATAAATATACTTTATGTGTATTTTGAATTGAAAATTTAAATTAAGCAGGAACTTAATTTATTGAGGAATAGTGAAGGGATGATCAGCTATATGTGTTGTTAACTAATATTCTGGTGCTTGCTATTTGTAGGAATTGTGTCAATCCTAGTAAATTTATTACATACTTCTCTGGTTCTGTGAATGTTTATATGTATGAAGATTATTTTGCAAAAACACTGAATTTATAATGGGCTTATTAATTATCCCAGTGCTATTATTTGACAATATCTCATGGCCATTTTACTAAATATTTCACAGCTATCCGAAATGTCACCCATTTCCCATCATTGTCCTGAACTGACAAAGGGTTCATTTTGCTCTCTACTATTTCATTTCTTCTGCAAAGCCTGTCCATCAATAGACTATCATTTATTCCTGTAACCTCATCATGCTCTTGTCCTTCCATTGCCAGTGCTACCTACCAATTCAAGTGTCCATCAGTTTTCATCTGGACACTTGTGATAGCCCCTTCACTCATCTCTTTTACCTTTTGACTGCGTTCATTTACCCGCTGAATGACCATAGGATTTTAATGTTTTGTTAAGTGGTGTGTGTGTGTGTGTGTGTGTGTGTGTGTGTGTGTGTGTGTAGACAGTGGATGGGGATGTCAGTGGACAACATGGAAGGAAAGAGCTCAGGTTTGTCAAGAAGCACACTTTATGTTCTAAGCCCTCTTGCCAGCCCCAGAGAGACATTTTAAAACCATAGTTAAACCATAGTTTGACCCCAACGTACACATAGATCATTTAAATTAACAGGTCACAGTCACAAATTTGTGTAAGACCTAAACATTTTCATCTGACTTGAATCCCTATGACATGTGAGCCTCTCACTTTTCTGCCCTGATTTACTTCTCTGGCCATGGACCACTACACTCTACACAGCTTGTGTCCTTTCACTAACCCTTGTATCAATTCAGAATATTTCCTAGTCCTTTCCAACCCATTTCTGTCTTGTCATTTGAATTAAGGACATTATTTCACTATCATATTTTTTTTCTCTACAGAGCACTTAATGCCTCTGATACTTTTCACGTAATAATGAATTGATAAAACAATTTAACAACCTTCCCTTCTGAAGTTTACTCTCTGATAGCTATGGCCTATTTATCGCATTCACCTCTATGGTCCTGAGCAGNGAATAACTCTTTATAGTGAAGTGTGGAAAATAGCTTTTCCCACACCATTCTGCTACGATACAAAATGAAAAAGCTTTGCCATTTGACACTGATTCATTTGCTTGTGGTTGGTAAATAGAGAATGATGTCAGCATAATACAGCCACCATATCTATTTGTTCACGTCTTTGCCTAGATTCATATTTTAAGGGATTAGAGAAAGCCTTCTCAAAATTAAAGTGAAAGTCTAGCGATACAGAAAGTTTATAATTAAAAAAATAAAATCTTAAAGCAAAATGCTCCTTTATTTATAAAGCAGCTTGTGGCAACAAGAACTGTCTTGCTTTGCACCAATTATAATCTAAGAGAACTTCAAATAATCAGCTTTAGGTCAATGTACCCCCTCAGACTTAAAAATGACTGACTGAGGAGTCTACACCACTGGTTCTCAATCTTCCTAATGTTAGAGCCCTTTAATATAGAGCCTCATATAGATCACCCCAACCATAAAATTATTTTTTTGCTATTTCATAACTGTAATTTTGCCACTTTTATGAGTCATAATGCAATTTTTTTGGAGACAGAGGTTTGCCAAATGTGTCACAACCCACAGGTTGAGAACCTCTCGTGTGCACCATTACTCAGCTCTTTAGTTTGCATGAAGCATATCTTTATATAGTGAAATGGCTTTAAGCATGCACATCTTGAACAGGGAAGAATGAACTGCAAGGTTTTGTGGAAAATGGACTGTTTCTACATACAAACAGGTGGTAGCAATTGGATTTTTATTGAGAGTGTTATCTTTTTATTGAGTGGCCTCAGTATAAAGTTCCACAGATTTGGCACAGTCTTTCACACCTCTGCCATTCCCTATTTATTAGGTTGGTTTGTAGAAAGCAGAAATGTGTAGTAATGTACATTTGATATATCAGCACAAATGTTTGAATTTAATATTATTCATTTGTAAGAGATTGACTGTACCAGGATCAGTATAGGAATTAAAAAAGAAAAAAAAACTAATAAACCAGAAAATTAGGCCCATTATATATTTAATTCAGCCTGAAACATATACCTGTTTATAGTTGTATTTCTAGAATATTTAAGTCATATGAAACTATATGTGCACAAGTATCTACTTGTGATCATTCAACTATATATATATTTATATATATATATATATAAAATAATGATTTCCTAATAAGATCTTGCTTAGTATGAAATATAGTCATTCTGTGTATACTCCATCCATTCTTCTATTTAGCTAACATGTATTTAAAGCTTATATACCCAGATTTAAGCTCTGTTTAACATTCTCAGTATTTAACTATAAATAAGAGAGTTTTCTTTTAAGTTTTTAAATGACTCTAAAATCATGATGGCCCTAAATAAAAATGAAGTATTTGCCTTAGGAAAATACTGGACAAAAACATCTTAAACATAGCACTGACTTTTTGTGTAATCGTTTTGTACATTTTACTCACAAACCTCGATTAACATGGTATGTACTGGTGTGTTTGTGGGGGGGCACATATATGGGGTATGTGGGTTTATGATATGGGGGTGTACGGGGTTATGTGGGCACACATTCATATGGAAGTCCAAGATTTATGTTGGGAATCATCCAACACTCCTCANCTTATTCATTGAGGCACAGTCTCTCAATCAAACCTCCAGGTCATTTATATGCAGCCTNTCTAGCCATCTTAACCCAAGACTACAATTGCAATCAGATCACCATAACCACCTAGTCTTTACTTGGGTCCTAGGGATCCAAACTAAGATCTTACTCGGTTTTCAGGCTAAGTACTTAGGCATTGAGTCATCTCTCCAGTGCAAACTTTGTCTCCTCTCTGTT
>LZPO01044795.1:23593-40374 GCA_001675575.1 Neotoma lepida
TTATGAATACCCAGCCTTAGCTTGGTTTATTTCTAGCCAGCTTTGCTTAAATTATCCCATCTACATTTTGCCTCTGGACCTTTACCTTTCTCTATTCTATATACCTTTCTTTGCTTTTTATTCTGGGGCTGGCTGTGTGGCTGGGTGGATGGCCTCTGGCATCCTCCTCTCCTCCCTTTCTTGCTCCTTTTTTCCTTCTCTTTCTATTTATTTTCTCTGCCTGGCAGCACCACCTATTTCTCTCTCCTGCCTTGCTACTGGACATTCAGACACTCTTTATTAGCCAATCAGGTGTTTTAGACAGGCACAGTAACACACCTTTGCAGAATTAGACTAATGCAACATAAAAGAATGCAAAACATTTTTGCATCATTAAACAAGTATTCCACAGCATACCCAAATATGACACATCTTAAACTAATATTCTACAACAGGCCATAAAATCACAACTTATAACTCTTTCAGTGTAACAGTTCAGTGACATACAAAGAAATGAAAAGTGTCACAGTGGCATGGTTATTACTGTCAGTTTAACTACAATTACCACTTAAACTGTCTTTGCTAATACTACAACCTGCTACCTTTTTGCCTTTTTTATAGTGTGTACTGATTCCAGGGCAAAGTAAAATTTATTTTTCTCAGAAATTGTACAGTTGGAGCCTTTTTATGTCACTTTGTTGATCAATAAATTTAGCTAATAAAACATATTTAAATAATTTTTTTAATTTTAATTTTTAAATTAAATTATAGTTATATCATTTTCTCTCCCTTTCCTCTTTCTAGCCCCTTTCATGTACTCCTTTGCTCCTCTCAAATTCATATTCTCTATCTTCATTAATGTTACATACATGTGTAAATGCTTTAACATTTTCATAGTTTTAGTCCATTTTCCTCATGGGGGGGGCATGCTAGCATGCAGGCAGAGATGATGGTGGAGAAGGAGCTGAGAGTTCTACTGTTGGTTCCATAGGCAGCAGGAAGAGAAAGATTGGGGCTGCCTTGGGCTTTTGAAAACCTCAAAAGCCCACCTCCAGTGACACACTTCCTCCAACAAGGCCACACCTCCTAATCCTTTCAAATAGTGCCACTCCCTAGTAACCAAGCATTCAAATCTGTGAGCCTAGGGGGGTCATTCTCATTTAAACCACAACAANGCTGAATTAGTAAAGTGGTGTGGTAGAAGATTGTCCTCTAAGATTCATGAACCCAGTAACCTTGGGAAGTTGAGTAAGTTTCCAGTACTAGGAATGATTATGGCCTTTGAGAGGGCTTTAAGTCCAATTAGACAGCTATTGGCTACCACCAAAACATAAGTGCCACTNTTGCAACTTTTGGGGATAGTTTGCACTGTAGTGATTCATAGGCATTACATCTGGGTAGTACTATTGGTTGTTTACTCCTCATCCCTGGCCACTTGTACAGTAATCCTCAGGGAAGTTTCAGGACAGATCGGTTTGAAGCCTCTGAGTCCTGTGTCCAAGGTACAGGGTGTCTTCAGTGGGAAGTACTTACTTTCAAACCCCTGGAAGGCAATCAAGGCAACAGCAAAAACCTATATTGTTTGGGGATTCTCTTGGATTCCCCTGATCAACAACTCAAAGGTGTGGGAGGTGGTGTTCTCATGCCTACCACTGTTTGTTTGTTTCCTTTTAAATAGTCTATGATTTGGGGCAAAGGCNTTGTCAGCCCAAACAATATAACTTAAAATATAGGCTAAATATATTAAAATGCCATGATATTTTATTCATTTAACTGGCAATTTTCCTTCTCATAATTCTTGACTACTGTATAATTTNACTTTTTCTGACAACTGTTTTTTCTTGAAATGCTTTCTTTATACTATTTGACAGACCATAGTTTTCTCTTCCTTCTCTCTACTCCCTCAGTCCACTGCTTTTGGCAATTTCTTAAGTATAAATGATGTTGCTAATCAGCAATCTTTTCTTTAATTTTATGCTCTTTGCTTAACAGGTATTCATCTCTGTTCCTCAGGGCATTTATTTGAATAAAAAAAAGGAATGCATTATTCTAAGTGTAAACTACAAGAAACAGAAGAACATAGAATCATGATTTTCAAGGACTGAAAATGAAATATGGTCTAAGAAACAGCAATATGCTGTAGCAGTGTTGTCTTATGTGAAATCCTGCCTGCAGGGTCCCATTTAATGGGTTGAGGCTGTTGCTCAAAGTGCCCAAGAGCTGTCTTGATAATGGGTCCGTTGCTATGGAAGCAAGTTCAATCTTAGAAACACTTGGCAGCCCCTTGAATGGGTTTTTAAATAATTTTCCCCTGATTATCAGGGAAAAATAATAACCAATAATTTAAAAATCTATAAATAGTCAAATAATCTGAAATCAATAAATNAACACCATTTACTTTTCGTAATTCAGCTTTGAATGGAAAATGGAAGTCAGAATCTAACAGACTTTTTTGTCCCATAATAACCTCACCAGTACCNAAGTCAGCCAAGTCTCTTTTGCATCATTTTCTACCCTGACAAATGTTAATGTTTGCTCAGTGTGGCTGCACCTGCCTTGAGCAAAGTCAGTATGATGCTTGGTTTGCTTCATTGGTAAATTGGCTCATTTTCAGAAAGTGCAAAAACAGACTTCTACTCTTGCAGTGGTTTCATAAAATCCTACTTACACCTGCTGCCTATATCAGTCTTCATCTTTAGTGTATTTCATTATAGAAATGCAAATATAGAATGTTATGCTTTGCTGATCATAAATGAGATATATGTACATAATTCAAAACTAAAATATAGCAATATATCTATAAAGTTACACTATAAAACTCAGCGTGTCTTCCTCTCAATTTGCCTGAAGGAATATGCTTATCTATTTTTGTANCAATTTATCTATATATTTTAAAAGTTAATTGATGACTACTGTTGAGACTTATTGATTTATTTTTGTTTGGGGCTATTACGCTTGTATTATTGAAGATAATTTTTCTATCTCCCATGCATTCTCTCATCTTTCCATTTTACTTCATCTCCACNCAATATTTTCATTTTCACAATTATTTAAATTTTGATCATGAAACAAGTGGCTTAGTAAGACAATAATTATCTCTTTTGAGGTTTTGTTAACTTCATAAGTGACCTCTTTGNTTGTATGTAGTTTTCACTATATTTTCCAAATAGGATTTTTAGAATGGTTTAAAAGCCTCCATATATGAATAACAGTAACTGTAAGTTGATGATTAAACATCCTCATCTTTCAAATCATTATGCTGTCTGATAATCTATTCTATTTGCATTTCCTTCCCTGATGAGCCTTCTGTTCTAATTTGGTCTAAATATTCTCCAGTGATTCTGCATCTTCCAGATGTTCTCACAGCCAACACTGTGGACATTGGCTTCGCCTCAACTCTCTTTCATATCAATTGTTTGCTGAACCCACCTGATCGTATTGGGACTTTTCATATAATTTATTTAGTAAAATCTAGTGACTCTGAGCATGTGTATGAAGGTATCATATTTTAATTTATTTCTTAAAATTATGGTTTTTATTTTGACAATTTTATACATTTATATGGTACATTGTCATCACGTACAGGCCTCACTGCTCTTCTTACAGCTCTCCCATATTTATTAACCCACATTTTCTTCCTAACTACTTCACCTTCCACTTCTGTGTGTGTTGTGTGTGTGTGTCTACGTGTGTGTGTTCTTGTCTTATGAAAAGTCACAGCGGCTATGTGTTTTGACTGCAATTGCCATCTCAAACCCAAAGAACATCACTTCATAGCAGTCCAGTCTATGCCCTAGCTCTTATATTCTTTCTCTCCTTTCATCTACAATGTCTTCTGGGCTTTGGAGGGGTAATATAGATGTCTTCTTTAGGGCGAGCACTGAAAGCTATTCTCAGCACCTTGACCAGTTATGAGTTTCTGTATTATCATTAACACTGCAAAGATAATCCTGACCCAGACCAAAACCACCACTAGTCTATGGGTATAAAATGCAGATGTAAGCTTGACTACATATCCATTTAGTGAAATAACAACAGTTAGACTCTTTGACCTCCCTAGCCACAGGCTATTTAGTAGTTCTAAGTACCAGATATATATCTTTCCTATGAAGTAAGCCTCCCATCCAGTTAAAAAGTGGTTAATTATCTCCTAAACAGCCATGCACAATTGGGCCTATCTTGCCTGGTAGAGTCTTCAACTGGTTACGATCACTGATGACTCTTCTTCTAGCAGTCTAGCTCACAACTCTTGGCACTATGAATGCTTCCAGCAGGGAAGAAGCTTTCTAGCTTTGTCCCAGCTTGACTTCTCTATGTCGTAGATCCAAAGTACACTGTATCTTTAGTAATATGGCTTTGATACCTATTTCTGGTGGGCACCCATGAGCAATTCTGGTAGCAATAATCTATAGTGTCTGGAAGCCGCTGGAGGCTCTCTGACCAATAATTCACAGGGAAATTTTCACATGAGGATTTTCATTAAAAAGCCTTTGGCTTCTTAGAGCAACTTTATCCACTCATGCAGAGAACTGNTATTCAGACTTTTTTCTTTAAGCGTATTTTAAGGTAGTTTATAAACTAGTATGTTTCAGTATGGTTTTAATGTTTATACTGAATAGAAAATTTTCTATATAATTAGATTTTCAAAAATCTAATGTAAACAATCCTAATCACTGAAAGAACAAAAAATTGAATTTTGTATTTNCTGATTTCAAACTTTACAACATACCTGTGGTCCTCAGTGTTGTATTGTCATAACGGCAGAATAGATGCCAACAGAATCAAGAGCCAAGGAATGCAGCTTTGCAAATTGGTTAGTGTCATTTCAATGTGTATTTTGAGACCACTAAATGTGGGAAGAACATTCTTTCAACAAATGGGTTCCGGGAACATTCTATATTCACTGTGGAAACTGAATTCACAGCAATACCTCACGTTATACAAAGCAATAATTCAAAGTCATCAAAGATTAAATGTAAGAATTAAGATTATAAAATTCTTGTTTTGTTTTGTGATAATATATCTTGTTTGTTTTTGAGATTGTATTTTAATTACAACATTTCTCCCTATGCTTTTGTCTTTCCCAAACCTCCCAAATACTCCTCTCCACTCTCTTTCACATTCGTGGCTTCTTTATCATCAATTGTTATTGCACACATATATGTATTTACATNCCCAAGTACATTCGTAACTAAAACTTCTTGAGTCCATATAATGCTATTTGCAAGTATGTTTTCAAGGCTTGCTATTATATCATGAAGAACATTTTATAATATGGGATTTAACAATTTTTAAAATATGACATCAAAAACACAGGAAACAAAAGAAATACAAACTAAATTTCATTAAAATTAAAAACTTCTCTGAACCCTGGTTTAGATTCCACGGAATGAAAGATCTAGACTCAGTTTGCCAAGGGCAATTTGCAATGGGAAAGTTA
Source organism: Neotoma lepida (assembly GCA_001675575.1). Classification (NCBI taxonomy): domain Eukaryota; kingdom Metazoa; phylum Chordata; class Mammalia; order Rodentia; family Cricetidae; genus Neotoma; species Neotoma lepida. The sequence goes on from LZPO01044795.1 coordinate 29,013, forward strand.
ACATATCAGGCAAGGTTAATAGGACAGCTCTGAGAGCCCTCAGTGCTCAGGAAATTTCAGAATTGTNAGTGGACTGGAAGTGGATTGGACATGTAGGCAGTTCTTGCAAAGAGTAAAATCCCCAAATTCCTTCCACTTTACAACCAAGAATAAAAAGGGATAAAAAAGATTATGCCAAAATGTAGAGCCAAAATGGTGCAGAAAGTAGGGAAAGAAGTTCTCTAAAGAGGCACTCCAAGATGGAAGGGAGATTTTCTACCCACAAGAAGGAGATTTTATAAGGATGGTCAGGTGCTACTTCCCAATGACCATAGACAGAAATGTATTCTTAGCTATATTTATCACCGAATATAATTGTTTGCACTTTTGTATGCAAGATACTAATTTTAATTATACAAAACATCTTTGAAAATAAATCTCCTTTTAAAATCCACCCTTTAAATAAAGTATATGCATTTATTAACATCGTTCCATTACTATTCTTCCCTTCTCTTACATTTACAGAATACAAATACAAAATAATCATCATATGAATTTTAAATTAAACAAAACATTCAGAATATTTCAAAGTCTACTTGAATTTCAAAGTATTTCAGTCCTTGAAATGAATTCTAAATGATTAAGTAAAAGAAACTTTCATGTTTTCTGATGTTTCCAAGTGCAACTTTATTTAGTTGTGAGAAATGAAACACCAATAAGCACAGNGTGTATTTGATAAGAAAAGCTGCATGCTAATCCCCCAGGTACTAAGAAGGCATGCCGTAGAACGTAAAACAAAACTTCTGCTCATTTGTTTTATCGTGAGTTCCTTCCACCTCATCTTCTGCTAGTCTCTTACATTCCTTCCCCTGGAGGATCTCACTTCGGCATTCATTATGAAAGACATACAAATGAGAGAAACCATGCTACACTTCCTCCTGAGTCTCGGTTACCTTACTGCATATGCCATGTGCTTTTACCCATCTTCCAAGAAACAAAATAATTTCATTCTTTTTTAAGGCAGATCAAAACTATCTTGTGGATTTAGAACAGCATTTGGTGTTCTTTGTTTACTTTCTTTTACAAGAAAATAGATTTACTTTTATACATTATATTCTGATTATGGTTTCTATTCCCTGCATTCTCCCACTTGCTCTCCACCTCCCTTTCCACCTGGATCAACCATATTTCTATCTCTCATTAGAAAACAAACAAGCACCTAAGGGATGATAATAAAGTGAAATANAATAAAATAAGACAAAACAAACAAATCATAATAGTACAAAATACATAATCAAAAGGAAAAGAGCCCAAGAAAAGGCACAAGAAACAGATATAGATGCAGAGATCCACTGGTTCACACATTCAAGAATCCATCAAAACACAAAACCAGAAGCAAAAGAAGCATCTACTTCTTGAGGGGTCTGTTCTTGGCTTCTTGTTTATTTGGGTGATTTCGTGAGACAGGGTCTCACACTGTAGCCTGGATTGTATAATTCACTCCTCATGTAGGCCAAGCTGATCTTGAATTTATGGCAATCAAAGAACCTATAGGACAAAAACTGTAAGAGGCTTTTTCTTTTGGGCCACCAACCAGCTCCCAAATCATGACATAGAGACTTATTATTAGTTATGAATGCTTGGCCTTATGCTCGTTTCTGCCTAACTTTTTTTTTTTAACGTAAATTCACCTGTTTCTCTTTATCTACCTTTTGTCTCAGGGCTTTTTACCTTTCTTTCTGTATGTCCTACTCTGTGTTTGCTGGCTGGAAGCTGCCTGGCTGGCCCCAGGCATCTCCCTCTCTTTCTCCTTTGTTTTCAACTCTCTTCTCCTTCCTCTTGTTCTTCTCAAGCCTAGATTTCTCCTCCTCCTATTTATAGTCTTTGCATGCCATCCCTGCCTATCCCTCTACTGTCTAGCTATTGCCATTCACCTTCTCTAAGGTGCCTTAGGCAAATAAGGTGAAACAGCAACACATTTTTACATAATTAAACACACATCTTTACATTGTTAAACAAATACAGCACAAACAAACATAACACACCTTTACACAGTTAAAGTAATATACCACAGCATAAATAAATGTAACACATCTTTGCCTAGTTAAAATAATATTCCACAACAAAACAAAATAAGTAAGATAAAATAAAAGTAAATATAAAAAGTTAAAAGCTCTGACCCTACACTAAAAGACAAGTAACCTCCAAATATGCCACTGAGTTTGTTTTCAGTTGACAGCCTACTGCTGGACGTGCAGCCTACCTTTTTNTTTNNTTNNTTNTTTTTCAAGACAGGGTTTCTCTGTGTAGCTTTGGCAGCNCCTTTCCTGGAACTCACTCGGTAGCCCAGGCTGGCCTCNAACTCACAGAGATCCTCCTGCCTCTGCCTCCCGAGTGCTGGGATTAAAGGCATGCGCCACCACCGCCCGGCCGTGCAGCCTACCTTTAAGAGTAGTTTGGTTTCCCAGTGAGATTCCCTCCACAAAAACTAATCTTTCATTTGCAAGTGGTTATTAATTTGAAATTTCATTTACATTGCCTNCATATATGCATATAATTTTGGAAGCTTCTACTGTATTAGGTTTCCATATAGCATACAGTCTTTCAAACGGCCTTTAGTTTTAGCTGTCACCCCAATATTACCTCCCTCATCCCCTCTTCTTCCCCCTCCCCATTTGTTCCTCCCATTCCAGCTCCACCCTTCCATCCATAACTATCTATTTTATTTCCCCTTTCTGGGGAGATCTGTCCCTCCCCACTAGTCCCTGATTCTATAGCAAACCTCTATGGTGTTACAGATTGTATCTTGCTTGCCTTTATGGAACTGCTTAAATCCACATATAAGTGAGTATATACCACATTTGTCTTTTTTTGGTCTAGGTTACCTCACTCAGGATGTTGTTTTTCTAGTTTAATCCATTTACCTGCAATTTCATAGTTAGTGTTTCTATTGCTGATGAAACACCATGACTAAAAGCAACTTGGGGAGGAAAAGGTTTATTTGGTTACACTTCCTTATCAGTGTTCATCATAAAAGGAAGTCAAGAGAGGAACTCAAATAGGACAGGAACTTGGAGGCCATGGAANAATGATAACTTACTCATCATAGCTTGCTCAGGCTACTTTCATATAGAACCCNAGAGAATGAGCCCAATTATAGCACCACTCACAATTGCCTGGGNCCTCTCCGATCAGTCACTACTTAAGAAAATGTCCTATAGTCGGATCTTATGGAAGCATTTTTCTCAATTGAGGTTCCCCCATTTCAAGTAATTCTAGCTTGTGTCAAGTTGACAAAACAAGCAGTACATTTTTTTTTATTTTGATGATGCAATAATTTTCCATTGTGTTCCACACTTTCTTTATCCCTTCATCCATTGATGGGCATCTAGGTTGTTTCCAAATTCTGGTGATTGTGAATAAAGCAGCAATAAATATGTTTGACCAAGTGTCTTTGTAGCAGGATGAAGCATTCTTGGGTATATACCAAAAGTGGTAGAAGGTCTTGAGGTAGCTCAATTCCCATCTTCCTGAGGCACCACCATGCTGATTTCCATAATAGCTCTGTGTGTTTGCAGTCCCACCAGCAAGGGATGAGTGTCCTCTTTACTCTACATCCTTGACAGCATTTGCTGTCATTTGTTATTCATTATTAATTATTGATCCTAGGCCTGTGCTAAGGATGTTCTGTTCAGAAAGCCTTTTCTTGTGCCAATAANTTCAAGGCTGTTTGTTTCCCTCTTTCCCTTCTGTCAAGTTCAGTGCATCTGATCTTANGTTGAGCCTTTGATCCATTTGGAGTTGAGTTTTATANAGGGTGAAAAGTGTGGATCTATTTGGATTCTTCTACATGCAGCTATCCAGTTAGACCAGCTATATTTTGAAGATGCTGCCTTTTTTGCAAGTATGGAAACTTTCTGTTGTTGACATTCAGCTTTAATCTATTGTGGTCAGAAAAGATGCAGGGTGTTATTTCAATTTTCTTGGATATATTTAGATTCATTTGTGTCAACTTATGTGCTCATTTTTGGAGAAAGCTCCATGAACTTCTAAGAAGTTTTATTTTTTTGTGTTTGGGTAACATGTTCTGTGAAAANCTGTTAGATCCATTTGGTTATAATGTCTATTAGCTCCAGGGTTTTTCTGTTTACTTTTTGTCTGGATGACCTATCTATTGGTGAGAGTGTGGTATTGAAGATCCCAACTATCAGTATGTCAGGGTCAATATTCAATTTAAGCTATAGTAGTGTTTCTTTTATGAACTTTGGATGCTCTTGGGTTTGGTGCATAGGTGTTTAGAATTACAATGTCCTCTTAATAGATTTTTTATGTGTATGTAGTGTATTTCCTTATCTCTTCTGATTAGTTTTAGCTTNAAGTCTAATTTGGCAGATATTTAAATGGCTACACCTAGGTCCATTTACTTCTTTTTCCATCCTTTTACCCAGTGATGATGTTTATCCTTAATGTTAAGGTATGTATCTTGGACGCAGCAGAGGTATGGATCCTGTTTTCACATAGANTCTGTTAGTCTGTCTCTTTTTATTGAGGAATTGAGGCCATTGATGTTGAGAGTTATCAAGGTTAAGAGTAATCCAGGAGCAGTATTTGTTGACTTCTGCTATTTTGATTTTGTAGTGTGTTTTGCTTTTTTTTTTCTTCATTTGGTGTGCTATCTTGGAATTATTTATTGCTTGTTTGTGCTTGGGTGTAACCTCTTAAATAGAAGTTCTTCTGGCATCTTCTGTAAGGATGATTTGTAGATAGATGCTGCTTAATTTTTTTTTCTTGGAAAATCTTTCTCCATTTGTTGCGATTGAAAGTTTTGCTGGGTATAGTACTCTAGGCTAGCATCTGTGGTCTCCTAAAGTCTCTAGAACATCTATTCAGGCCCTTTTGGCTTTTACAGTTTCCAGTCAGGTATTATTCTAATAGGTTTGCCATTACATGTTACTTGGTCCTTTTCTCAGCAGCTTTTAATATTCTTTCTTTGTTCTGTTCTTTTAGTATTTTTATTANTATGTGCCTAGGGATATTTCTTTTCTGGTCCAGTCTATTCGATGTTCTGTATGCTTCTTGTACCTTGATAGGCAGCTCCTTATTTAGGTTATGGTAATTTCCATCTATAATTTTGTTGGAAATATTTTTTGTGCCTTTAACCTGGGTTTCTTCTCCTTCCTGTATTCCTATTATTCTTAGATTTTGTCTTTTCTTATCGTCCCAAATTTTCTAGATGTTTTATGTCAGAAGTTCCTTTGATTTAACATTTCTTTAACTTAAATACCCATTTCTTCTATCTTATCTCCAATGCCTGAGAGTCTTTCTCTCTTCCATCTCTTAAAATACTTTGGTGGGTATTTTGGCAGATAGGGGAAGCTTTTCTATAGGCTTAAGATGTTATTTGATGACAATTTTAGCTTTTGTATTAATACAAGCTAACTTCCTGCTAAGTAAATAGATCCNAAAAGGTTTTTTTTTAATCTATTGCCACAAGATGCTAGTTCTGACACAGAGAATCTCAATTTTTATTTTAAANATGTTCCTGAGGGTAAAAGATATTAGACATTTTTCACATTGATTGGAAATTTGAACATCATTCATGGGAACTGTCTGTTTATTTCATTAGTCCATTTATTGATTGGTTTATTTGATGTTTGGGGATATAGTCTTTTGTATTGCTATGTATTCCATACATCAATCTGCCAAAATATATCTAGTAAAAAACAATTTTCCTATAGCTTGGGTTGTTGTTGTTGTGTTGCTTTTTTTTTCTTATCAGGACCTTTTTAAAATTTTCTCTAATCCTATTTGTCTGTTTTCTTGTTCTCTGAGCTCCTGGAGCCTTTTAAGAAAGCCATTGGTTGTTCTTGCTTGTTTTACTCATACATTCTGCTGACAAGTGTATTCCTATACTTCAGTTCCAGAGCTTACATCAAGGCTTGGACACACTTTGAATTGATTATTTTATAGCATGAGAAATAGGGATTACACTTTATCCTTCTACATGCAGCCATCCAGTTTCCTATTTCTTCAAGAGGCTGTCTTTATGCCAATGATTTTGCTCAAAAAATTATGTCTCTATAGATGTATTGGATACTTAGAGGTCCTCTGTTCTATTCCATTCATATATATGTCTGCTTTTATGCCATCTCTCTTCTATTTGCTTCAGTAATTTTTGTCCATTTGGTTGCTTGGTTGGCTTTTTTTGTCACAGTATGACTCTATAGTTCTTAGTATAATTTATAATAAGACAATATGACATAAAATGCATTTTTTAATTTACTAGGATTGCTTTGGCTATTAAGGATCATGTGTGCTTCCATAGGAATTTTAGGATTGGTCTTTTTCAAGTCCTCTGAAGAATATTATTGGATTGAGATGGATTTTATTGAATTATAGATTGTTATTGGTAGTATCTGATTACTTTTTGTTGCTATGATAAAACAATGACAAAAGACAACTTGAGTAAAGAAAAGATTTATTTAACTTATTCTTCTAAATCACAGTCCATTATTATAAGTCAAGGCAAGATCTCAAGCAGGAACCAATGAAAAAAATCAATGGAGTAACTAACACTCCAGTAACTAATACTGGCTACTTGCTGGCTTGCTCGCATAATTTTCTTACACAACCAAGAACTCCCTGTCTAGGGGTGGTACCACCCATAGTGGACTGAACCCTCTTACAACATTTATTAATCAAGACAACATCCCACAGTCATGCCCACAGGCCAGTCTNATTGATGCAATTCTTAATTGAGGTTTGCTTTTCCCAGGTGATTCTACAATGGAACAAGTTGACAATGAAAATTAACTAGGGCACTCTACCCCTTGTAATCTTGACATACAAACATATCACAGTTAAACTATAACTTTTCCCTTAATGGCCACATGATCTCATGTTAATATAATAATTTAAAATATGGTACAACTTTAAAGTTTCCCAGGCTCTAAAATTTAAAAAAAAAAAAACACATTTAAAAGTCTGCCATCTTTTTAAAAATCCAAGATCTCTTAACTGTGGGCTTCCATGAAAATAAAACCAAGTTATATATTTATATACCATTTGTTATCCCAAAAGTAAAGAACTGAGGCATAAAATCAATCAGGTAAAATCAAAGCAAAATCTAGCAGTGTAAATCTAATTCTGGAACTCAGTGTCTAGCATCTGGAACTTATTCATGATCTTCTGGGCTCTGAAACTCTTAGCCAGCCCCATTCTCCAATTCTTTTTCATATAATTTTACACATCTTGTATTGTAGGGTCAGGTCAGCTCCACTTCACACCTACTACTGTTCTTGACCAGGTCAGCTCCACTTCACACCTACTACTGTTCTTGACACATCTAGTAACTGACACTTCACCTTCCCCAGTAACCTCTCCTATCCTCTCTTCTTAGATTCCAACCTGTTGGTAAGGTGATGAGCCTTAGTCATTCTCCACAACACACCTCCAGTCTTACATTTCTCATGTCTTTAAAATTAGTTCCACATAGGAGACTTATACACATCATTTACCAAGTTCTTCTGCCAGTTTTATGTGGAGCTTTGGCCCACCTTGTACCACAGCTTATATATGTTGACTCCTAGGAAATACTCCCCCTGCTGCCCTAATGAAGTGCAGAAGCTTTTGCTGATTTCTTTTTAGTTACAGCTGATTCTTCAGCCACAGATGGCTAGCATCCATTGCCCCAGTAAAGCACAGAAGCTTTCACTTCAATATATTCCTAATCCAAAATATCATACACATGACCCTGATAGTCTTTGTTTCCCTTTGCAACTTCACAATCCAAGCCTCCATTGTTTGCTTTTTTCTCAGCGTTCTTATCTTCCACGCTTGCAAAACAGCTCATTAAGCTCTGAGCACTTGACGTATAAAGCATTGATTACACAGAATAATTGTCTGAATTAGTTGCCACCTTTTGAAGAAGTGTTTGGTAGAATGATAAGGATGCTGAAAATAAATGAAAGCTATTTATAATGCTGGTAATAAACAATTTTGTTTGGTTTTATTATTTCCACTAGACAATTTAGGGCAAAAAAATCTTCATAGACTAACAATATGCTTTATAAAATTGTGATAATTTCTTAGAAAATATGTAAGTATAAGAAAATAGCAATTATTATAATAACTATTATATTACTCTTTCTTCAAGACATAAATATCTTCATAATTGATCAAGAAATCTGCATGATAAATTATTATATCATTTTTCTAAACAAAAGAATTTAATAATAGTAATCTGACCAAAAATAAAGACTAGCACAAAGAAATGAATTGCATTTTAAATAATATAGCTTGCATTTTTATTTGCTCTGTACAAACACAGTTGAGTATAGAAATATGGTAGATTAATTTAATACTAATTAATGATGAACATTAAAGCTTGAACAGGCTGAATAACGTGCCAGTAGAAAATCATTCATAGTAGCAAAACAGTTCATGTAAGTAGTTTGGCTAATAGCATCCAAATTAATTATTACAGAATGAATGCTAGCATTTCACTAGTTAAATATTTTATTATGGTATTTTAGATTATTAAACACCTTCAAGAGAATACTTTCACTCCATTTTCATAATTTATAGAGATTAAATGTGAGAAATACATTGATTTTTTTAGATCAGTGGGTAATTGCAGCAAATTAGCCTCTAATCTAAAATTTAATTTTCCTTCTCAACTACCTTTTGCTTGGCTCTTTCACAGCCTAAATCAATCTTTTAAAATATGATTGAAGAGGGAATATGAAATGCTAAATTCACTATAAAAATGTTATTAGCTGGTCCTCTGAGATTCTGCATTAGAAAGAAGAATTTTAGGCATTCTACTTTATTTGTTACTATTAATAATTGGAAAATAGAGTTAATGGACCAGTTATTCTTATTATGAATGAAATTAACTTTCTATATCTATCTTATCTACTTCTGCAATTACAAAAACATAAGGTAGAGCTTTGGATGGTGTTATTTTATGTTTGTGAAAGGTATTATTTTTAATTGCAAAATGCCTCTTTATAATCTAGTACTACTCACAGGTTTGTGAGGAGAGACAGATACGTTCTACATATTCTGAATTTGTGGCTGACAACAATGACAAATATTCACAGGATTTGAATATTAAGTAAGGACCTGAATGTAGTACAGACACATTCTTGACAAATAAATTAAATTGACACCTANTCCTTACTTTATTAAGCTGACAGGAAAATCACTTACAATGCTTCCTCTCCCCAGAGGCATAAGCGAGAATGGTGCAGAAGACTGTCTTGTGCAAAGTAATCTACTCTAGGTTCTCTGTTTTATTTTCTATCTCCTCAGTACAGCTTTCCAACATTTAAAGCCACAGACACTCTTAAGCTTCTCCAGTGCTTGGTTTCTGATGATTCCTGCCTTTCTAACTCTGAGGAGATATTCACCAAGGCAAGGAGTCCCTGATCACTAGAGGAGGTGCCTGGGAGCACTCTAGTCTGCACCCACTACTCCTTTGCCATTTCCCTAGTTCACTCTGGCTGTGTCATGCATTGACTTTTTNCTTGCCTCTTTCACTGCAACTCCGATCATAGACTTTTCCTTGTCCTCTAGATCAAGTCAACATTCTTCCAGTCCTAAAGCTCCAACAGTAACAATGACACNATGCAGACATGGCTCTCACATGGATAAAGTTCCCAAGGCAAGAATTTAAAGGGCTGTGTATTTGTATGAGCTACTAAAAGGCAGAAAGAGCTAGCATCTCTAAAATTACCTTGTTGAGAATAAAAGCTGCAGAGATTATAGATATCAATCTGTGAGTCCAAGGCATTGAAATCTCAGTCTAAGTCCAATCTCTTTATAACTTTATCATTTTGTGGATTTTGAATATCTATTCAATTAATCTGTATTGACATAATTACATATCTTTCTAAATAGTTTTTATTTTTTTCAATATCCTGAAAAGCTCATGTATCTCCCAGTTCCCCAAAGATTACTAAAGAGTACTGAATAATTTCTCTTACCCTCTGTTGTATTCATGATAGAATATAGCATGATTTCATTCTTCTTTATGGCTGAATTAAACTCTATTACAGAAACAATTCTTTTAAAAACTAAGATAATGCAGACTCATTCATAAAAGAAGTTGGTCTGTCATTTGACTTCTGTAACCCTNACAAATGAAAATGAATTCATTCATTTATTCACAAATGCTACTGTTAGATAAGTGATTCACTGTTGGCTGATAACAGTATCAAAGAAGACAGAGTGGCTGCTTGATGAAGGAAATGGAAAATCCTGGATTTTATAATATATATATATAAAATATATATATAATATATATATATAAAATAACTGGAAAGAGGATGGAAGATGAGATGATAACCCAAGCTGAGCAAAGCATCAATTCAAAGGCCAAGACATTCATATGGACCTTCCCAGGAATACAAAGATGCCTAGTGTGAAGAACGTTCAAAATGAATACACGTTGAGTTCAGTCAGTCNAATCTTGTCATAACACCTTTGAAACACTGGCATGAAAGGAGTGCAAAGTTATGAAATGGGTTTCTCTAAACCAGGGCAGCATTAAGAAAGCAAGCGAATGGAGCAAAAAGGTGGAGATTATAAAGGGTGGTGGTGATGGACAATTTAGCCCCGGAAGACCACTTAGAAAGCTGTGATAGTGATATCCATATGAAATATTTGAACCTGGGGCTTGAAAATGAAGTGGGAAAGGACAAAAGAAGGAAAATAAAACTATGCATGTCATGTGTTCAATCAGTGTGACTCATCAACCTTTCTTAAGTGTAGCGGCAAACAGCTTACAGGGGAAGTGATACAGAGTCCTGAATATATAGTCTGTTCTTTGTTGTTTAGATTGAAAAATTGAAAAGAGGTAGGTGCTACTGCTTTGAAATAATATCAAAAATGTGTCTACTCATGTGTACATTAAGATGGAATGAAGGCATGCTCCTCATGCAGGACTTCATTATGGGGGAAATGACTGCTGGTGCTGAGATGTCTATGGAAGATACTTGAACCTCTGGGAAAATTATAAGCTAAAGAATTCACATACCTAAAAGTGTAAATACAATAGAATTCATACACTCTTAAACAATCTTACAAAATAAACATACGGATTTTGCTTTCAGATCCCAGAAAATAATGTGAGTTGAACAGAAGAGCTACTAGGCCCTGAATTACTCTGCTAATTATTGACATACATGTACTAATGACACATGACAGGAAAAATGATGATTTTCTTGCCGAAAGTGATAAAGAAAATTTAAGCTAATTAGTAAGGCTCCCAGAATAGAACTAGTGGATTACTTGGAAAAATATGAAAGATTTTTAACTTCTTTTGAGAGGGAAGACTTTTTCAAGAATCAAAACTGTCTCAGAACTTGAATATACTTAT
>LZPO01044795.1:56613-68981 GCA_001675575.1 Neotoma lepida
AAAAAAAGCCCAGGGCCAGATGATTTTAACACAGAATTCTATCAGACTTTCAAAGAAGAGCTAATTCCAATAGTCTTCAAGTTGTTCCTCAAAATACAAACAACAACAACAAAAAAATTTGCCAAATTCTTTATATGAGTCCACAGTCACCCTGATACAGAAATCACACAAAGACTAAACAAAGAAAGAGAATTAAAGACCAATTTTGTTCAGAGTTATAGTAATAAAAACACATGGTATTTGCCTAAACACAGACAGGAGGATCAATGGAATAGATTCAACGATCCGGATATAAATCTACACACCTGTGGCATATGATTTTTGAAAAAGAAGCCAAAATTATACCATGAAAAAAAGGAAGCATCTTCAACAAACGGTGCTTGTACAACTGGATGTTGTCTTGCAGAAGAATGCAAATACATCCTTGTCTATCACCCTGCACAAAACTCAAGTCCAGGTGGGTCAAAGACCACGACATAAATCCAGTTGCAAAGAAGAGGAAGTGGGAAACAACCTGGAAGGCATTGGCACAGGAGACAACTTTCTGATCAGAACACCATTAACACAGGCACTAAAATCAACAATTAATAAATGGGACCTCATGAAATCAAAAAGTTTCTGTAAGGCAAAGGACACCATCAAGAGGACAAAACAGCAGCCAACAGAATAGGAAAAGATCTTCACCAACCCCANATCTGACAGACGGCTGATTTCCAAAATATATAAAGAACTCAAGAAACTAGACATCAAAATGCCAAATAATCCAACTTAAAAATGGGTTACAGATCCAAACAGAGAATTCGCAACAGAAGAATCTCAACTGGCAGAGAAACACTTAAAGAAATGTTCATCATCCTTGGTCATCAGGGAAACTCAAATCAAAATGACTCTGAGATTTTTACATCTTACACCTGTCAGAATGGCTAAGATAAAAATCACAAGTGACAGCTTATACTGGAGAGGATGTCAAGCAAGGGGAACACTCCTCCATTGCTGGTGGGAATGCAAACTTGCACAGCCACTTTGGAAATCAATATGGTGATATCTCAGAAAACTGGGAAAATCAACCTACCACAAGACTCAGCTATACAACTCTTGGGCATATACCCAAAGATTGCTCAATTGCATCACAAGGACACTTGCTCAACTATGCTCATAGCAGCTTTAACTGTAATAGCCAGAATGCTGAAATAACATGGGAATGAATAGAGAAAATGTGGTACGTTTACACAGTGGAATATTACTCAGTTTTTAAAAACAAGGACACCAGGAAATTTAAAGTAAAGTGAGGTAAACCAGACCCAGAAAAACATAGGTAGTATGTACTCACTCATAAGGGGATATTATCTCTAAAATAAAGGATAACTGTGCTACAATCCACAGAATGAGAGAGACTAAGTAACACAGGGGGTTTATGGGGGTACACCTAGATCTCCCTTGACAGGGGAAATAGAAGAGATTTCGTGAGTGGACTGAGGGAGGGTCAGTATGGGAACATGAGCAATCAAGTGAGGAGGGTGGAGGAGGAGAGTACTGAAAGAGACAACTGGAAAGGGGGACATTTGGGGGTCAGGTAAAAACCTGGCACAAGGAAATCTCCAAGGAACCTATAAGGAAGATCCCAGCTTAGACTCCTAGCAATAGCAGATAGGTAGCCTGAACTGGCCATCTCCTGTGACCAGATTGATACCTATCCCAATTGTCATCAGAGAGGTATCATCCAGCAATTGATAAAAATAGATGCAGACCCACAGCCAAATAGTAGGAAGTTTGGGAAATCCTGCATAAGAGGAGAAGAAAGGATTGTGGGAGCCAGATGGGTCAAGGACACCACAGAAATTTACAGAATCAACTAACCTGGGTTCACAGGGGCTCATAGAAACTGAACCAACAACCAGGAATCCTGCATGGGTCTGACCTAGGCCCTCTGCGTGTATGTGACAGTTTTGTAGCTTGGTCCTCTTGTGGGACTTCCAACAGTGGGAACAGGGGCTGTTTCCAACTCTTTCACAGGCTTTTGGGACCCTACTCCTTGCTGGGTCTCCTTGCTTTTCTACTTTGATCATTTCTATTTTATACAACTGAGTTTCTCTAGATTTAGCTTCATGACTTTGACAGTAAATGCAATATTGAGTGTTGGGAGAAGACTGCAAAGCTCATCTCCTGAGAAAATACAGAAGCATGTTATAACTCTTGGATCAAATGATTGCTTTCATAGTATTACAGTTATATCATGGCAATATATCATATGCCTGTTCCCTGGACAATTTCAGAAGCAATTGAGAAATTGTCCCAGAAGTGACTTCTTTACTGAAGTATTGCCTTTAATATTGAGACTCTATTGATGAGTACAGTTCTTGTATGAGTCAAATGTTGTATCTACTACTGAGCTCCAGAGAAAGGAACATTCAGCCCCCATGTTGCCACCTTTGCTGACATGAGACAACTACAGATCAAAGGTGGAGTGCAGAGCTCAGACACAACTAACTGGTCTCTGCGTGCAAGAAGGGCCCAAAGTTGTGGTGATATTTTATCTGTGTTCCCCAATAAAATTTATCTAAGGATCGGAGGAAAAACAGGGCAGCCAGCCACTAGTAATAAAACAATAGTCATGCAAGTTAGCACACGCCCTTAATCCGTTTGGTTCTCTGTGACTCCAAGGTCACATTGGGAACTAGCAGAAGGAGGTGGTGGCACACTCCTTTAATCCCAGCATCAGCCATAGAGTTCTGGAGGTCTGTGCAGACAGACAGGAAGTGATGTAGCTTGGTGAAGATAGGAAATGAGTTAGCAGAATGGACAGGCATAAAAAGCCGGGTTAGACAGGAAGTAGCTCTGTTCTCTTCGCTTTGTTCTTTGGAAGTAGCAGCAGCGCTGGTGAGGTGAGGCTAGCTGGTGGCTTGCTCCTAATTCCTCTGATCTCTGTCAGATTTTCACCGCTATTTCTTGTTCTGTGTGTTTATTAATAAAACTGTTTGAAATTCATCTTACACAAAGTAGAAACTGGAGGAGGAGAGCTGGGCATGGTGTGCTCCAAAGCCTAAACCCATCAATCACAGCTGTTTATGTTTGTCCTAGAATAATATCTGAGAGGGTTCAGAAAGAGCAGGAGTATTCATCACATAGTGCTTGTCTATTGGAACATTGTCAGGAAAGGATTGTCTTCCCCAATAAAGAGCTCAAGATACTGCATCTACATACAACAAAGAGAATTTGTGAGCATATTCAGAAACTAGGTTGAATTTTGACTTTTCAGTATTTTATATTCTAAACATTCCTACCTACCAAAAAGAATGTTACTTCTAACAGACCTGATATCTACGATTTCTATAATGAAGTTTAGGTTCAGGTTTTCTTTTGAATTTTTATTTACCTACTGCACTAAGGATGCAATCTTTCTTCAGGTTCCTGACCAGAGATTAAGATTTTTAAAACTAAGACCAGGTTTGCCAACCAGTTGCAGCATAATCTACCAGGTTTTTTGTTTGTTTTTGGTTTTTTTGTTGCTTCTAACGATGATGCACCTTGATTATTTTCATTGACATAAAAAATGTACAATACGAAAAAATAAATTAATTCTAATGCTACATTTGATCTGCCATTATATAATTAAATTACTGAGTTAATTTTAGTTTAAAAGAAATAATAATTATATATTCAACTTTTAATTAAGATTTAGTCAATATGCTTAAAATATTTATCTTAATTGCATATTAAATATAAAAATATGATTCAATAGGTTTGACTCTTTAATGATAAAACTCATTCACAGAAATGTTTGGGTGTAGCTAGCCAAAAATTTTCAGGAATATTTTTTATTCTCAATTTTAATGGCTTATAGTACATTTTGGCTGGCAATAGTGAGTCTCCCTCAATGGTTTCATGGTGGCATGCATGTGAAGTTGATGAAATACTTTCATTCAGCAAGTTCACAAGTGAATTCAGCCACAAAGTAAACTAAAATGTCTCTCCCTGTACTCTAGCCAGGTGTGATACTGTCAGAGCTGGGGGTGGAAAAGATAGTCTTTGAATCAAATGCTATTTAAGACCATTTCAAAACATTATTTTTAAAAAGAGAAAAATCAATAAAGATTGCAAACAACATGCTGGAAGAATGAATGGTCAGTAATAATAAATAAGTGAACTTTTAAAACTTATTTCAGCATCTTCCGTATTTGATAGAGCTGTAGTGTATGTCTAAGTAGATCAGTATAACCATCAGTACTTAATTGTGTTTATAGAAGTCAAGAGCTAGATTCATAATGAAATTACCACAATAACCAATTTAAATACATACTCCTCATCATATGACTAAAGCTGAGAAATAGAGAAGATGTTTTATCATTGCAAGTAAAAGTCGTCTATGGTATCGCTATGGAGATGGAAATCTTCCCAGGAGAGAGAACAGTTGACGAGCTGTCAGGCCTTCAGCCTTCAGCATGAATGACAGAGCAGGAAACTGATTCTTTGAAAAGGGAAATGAGGGCAAGTAGAAGGGCCTTTGTCTTGGGGTGTTGGTGGGAAAGCTGTGTGCCTGAAAAAATAAACCCTTTACAAGTGAACTAACAGCTTTAAAATTGTACCTATTGGATTTTCAGCTGTTGTGCGTGTGTGTGTGTGTGTGTGTGTGTGTGTGTGTGTGTGTGTGTGAACTTATGATAAGAATCAAAATTTAAAAACTAAAAATATGTATGAAACTGAGAAATAGTGTCATATCTTGAATTCTAGAAAGAAAAGAACGTAGGTGTCAGGCATGGCTGCCCCTGCCTGCCATCCCAACATTTGAGAGGCATAGGACAAGCCTGGAGGGCTTGAGATGAACCTGGGCTGCATAGAGAATTCTAAGTGTGGCTCTAGCACAGAGAGAAAAAGTTGGATTTTTTTTCTGAAAATGTTAACATAGTAAGCATACCTCTAAATTCACTATTTAATTTTACCCACTCCAGAAGCTTCCAGAATGAAAGGCAGTGCTTAAGACTGTAACTTACATAAAACAAATGTGGATCTGAGAAAATCTTGCTAGTCTCAAGGAAGTGAAAGATTTCATTTTTAAACCAGTGAGCCATGTAATCTTCAATTATTGTGCATTTGTCATGATGTTGGAATGTGGTGGAAAAAAATATTATTGATGAATGTGTTGATGGCCAAGGGAACATACGCATACCTAATACTAATCCAACTTCAAAAAGTGTACATATTACTCTATAGCAAAATTATTAATCAAAATTGATTTAATCATCAATGAATAATAGCAGTAATTTAAAATTGAAATTAAAAACCTCATTCATATTTTATAGCAATATTTTTAGTGTATGTTTTTTATATTCCTAATTTCTCATATATTAATACATCATTGTGCCTTGTTTTATTTAAAATTTTTTCTTTTTTCTTTATTAAGAAATTTTTTATTCATTTTTACATAACAACCACAAGTCCCCCTCTCATCTCTCCTCCCACTATCTCCCAGCCCCCCCCACACACACACTCCCCATCTCCTCCTCCAAAAAGGTAAGGCCTCCCATGGGGAATCAGCAAAGCCTGGTACATTCAGTTGAGGCAAGTCCAAGCCCCTCCTCCCTGCATCAAAGCTGTGCAAGGTGTCTCACTATAGGTAATGGGCTCCAAAAAGCCAGCTCATACACCAGGGATAGATCCTGATTCCACTGCCAGGAACACCTTAAACAGACCAAGCTATACAACTATCTTGCTTATGCAGAGGGCCTAGTCCAGTTCCATGCAGCAGGCTCCACAGCTGTTGATCTAAAGTTCATGAGTTTAAAATATTTTTCTCAATAAAATCTATGAATAATTACATTGAAGTATAATATTGATTAAAACAATCAACTTGTATTTTCAATAATATGTGTAATCTTTGTTGCCATTATGACAAAGTGCTTGTTAATCGCATGAGTGACAAGCACTAATATGTGTTTGTAAAGATAAAACATCCAAGGATTGACTTCTGTAATGGAAGCATATTGGCCTGCTCCCCAATGAAGTTGGGGAAAACACTTTCAAAATAAATTTATTTGAAGCCTCTGAAAATGGTCCCCAAAATCAAAAGAATTAGCATCTCTTCAAGAAATCTGCTGGGATTTTGTAAGAAAGAAAACGAAATGATATCTAGACTATAAGTGTGTCATCCTTCTTTGTTGCCAGCTCAGCAAGTCAAATTCCTGTATGCTGCCAGAGTGGCTCACCTGGCTGCTTCTGGGCCATGCTCCCAGCCAGAACTGCTTCCTGGGAGGGATGGTGATTCAGTCTTTCTAACACAGTTTCCTGTTCTCTGCTGCTGAAGGTGAAACTTTGCATGTACCCAGTAGAGAGGCAGCAGGGTCTCTAGCTCTTGGGCATCACTATACAGCAGAAGCTCTCCTGGCACGTGGCATGCTGGAATACTTCAATGCCAATCACAGTTTCCATAATTGTGATGTGCTTTCCCATGAGTGAAACAGCTGCTGGGCTCTCTCCCAGAGACCTCAGCTCCCGGAACACAGTGTCACCCTTGAGATCTTGGCATGCTCCTTTACATCCTCTGAAGATCCCTGCTTTTGAGAGAGTCCCACGCCCTCAAATAATTAGTATTTCTGCTCTTACCAAAGAAAGCAACTTCTTTGCAACATAGCACAAAATTGAAACAGCGTAGTACACTGAAAAAGACTGGAGATTGTAGAGGAAAGCACCTGGAAAGCAGCCAGTGCATTTCACAAAGATGTAGCTATGTTTGTAGACAATTATTTGTCAGGAAGGAAGTGAAGAACCAGAAATTTGGGACGAGTCCAGAATTAAGAAGAAATGCCAAAACTTGGGTATGTGAACCCAGGGCAGGCCTCATGCTCAGAAGTAGTTGGTGGGTGGCCAACAAAAATTGAACTTCATGTTTTTTATTATTTTGAATTTTTTCTGTGTTTTTTGTTGTGTTGTTGTTAGTTCATTTCTATAGCAAGAGAAAACACATGATGTTGAATAAGAACAGAGTTGGAGGATGGAAAAGAATACAATAAAAATATGCTGTATGAAATTCTTGAAGAATAAAAATACATGAACCTTGGAAGCTATGTCTTCAAAAGAGAAGCAATTTTAATAGCTTCCCCTGTAGAGTGCTTTATATTCCAAGACATTGTATTAACAAAAACAGTAAAGCACCCAAGGAGGATTTACTGAAATGCCAAGCTGGTATGGTCTGGAAAGGGAAAAATATTACCAATGTCCCTGCTTCCTTCTAAGTGTGGGAGTATCCAAGCTGTGAGTATCAATACTTAGGGATTTAATACTGTAGTGGAAAGAAATACACTTCACTAAAATAATTAGGTCAATTATTACAAATTAAACAAGGAATTCTAATAACAAACTGGGGAGTAGAAACATTAACACTCACAATTGCTATAATATGATATCTAATATGTCTAAATTCCAACAAACTACAAAGCATGCAGAAAATAAAAACAGTAAAGTGTGGTCTACATGAGAACACACACACACACATACACACATTCACACACACACACCCAGTAATGTGTATTCCACACAAGCATGAGGACCTGAATTCAGATCACCAGAACCCACACAAAAATCTGGACACAACTACATGTATTTATAATCCCAGGGCTAGAGAGATTAAGGGAAGGGTTGCCTTGGACTTCTTGGCCAATCAGTCTAGCAGAATTGTTGCAGTCAAGGTTCAGTGAGTAACTTGTGTCAAACAAAAACAGTGAGGAATGGTGGAGGCGAATACTTATGCCACCCTCTTGCCTGTAAATGTGCATGTACATGCACACACACACACACACACACACACACGTACATGCATTGATATATACACTGATATAAGAGAAACACACAGATGCGTGCACATACATGTGTTCAAGTAATATAAATTACCCATAAGAGATAGTAAAATAAAGATATTTGCATGTAACCAAAAAAGACATTAAACCAGTCGTTTTCAATATAATCACAAAGCTAAAGAAAAAAATGAAGCAGGAAAGAATGATGTAAAATTTCATCCAATGGAAAATGCTAATGATTAAACAGAAGTTAAAAATTACAGACAAGAACCAAATAGAAAAATGGTAACTAAATTAAAAATGTTTAGAGGTTTTTAATAGAAGATTATAAGTTATACAATAAAGAAAAGATGAAGCTGAAGATAAATAGAGATTATTTCAAAACACAGGAGAATACACTGAAGAAAATCAAATAAAGATATGGATGAACTTATGACAGCACCAAATATGTGAGCATGTGTGGAGAGAATCATCTTGAAGGACAAAACAGAGTAAAAGCAAATAAAATGTTTGAAAACTGGTGACAGGAAAAAAAAGTCAGTTTTATTGGAAAATGACATTAGGAAATTTAAAAATTTAAGTAATATAAATGCAAAGAGATCCATAATCAAAGTAAAAACAACAGTGGGGGTTCTCTGCAACAACCATGGCCTGCAGAATGTTGAGCTGTATGAGGCAAAAAGGAAGCTTGTAGTGTGGTGGTCCATTTCTCCAGTCCTGCCTGGCCCCACGGTCCTGCTCATCATTCAGAGGCTTAATATTATTTACAAATTGTATGGCCTATGGCAGGCTTCTTGCTAGCTAGCTTTTTCATCTTAATTTAACCCATTTCTATTAATCTATGTTTTGCCACATGGCCGTGGTGTTACTGGTCTGCTGGCATCTTGCTGCTCCTTTGGCCGCAGCTAGGCATCTCCCCCTAATCCCCTTTCTTCTCTCAATATCTATGCTTGGATTTCTCACCTGCCTCTAAGCTACCTTGCCATTGGCCAAAACAGCTTTATTTATTAGCCAATGAGACCAACACATATTCACAGCAGATACAGAAAGACATACTATTTTATAAGCAGCTGCAGGACTGCAGGGCTGGGAGGGACTGGAGAAACATACCACAACACTACAGAAGCCGTTCCACTCATTAGCTCGCTTGGTTCAAACTTCAAATCTGACTGTGGTTAGTTTATTTCAGGCACATGTGACCTTCTCCTTAAAGATGGGTCCTATAGATCAACTGAGAAACAATACTCAAGATAAGGGTCTGGGGAGGATGACTGAGATAAACATAAGAGTCTGGGGGAGCCAGGTGTGGCCTGGTCGTACAGATAGTNCAGAGGCCATCAGACTATTAACCACATCCATTCCAAGCCTTCTGGGCAGAAAACAGGTTATAAGTCTCTTCATTTGAAGAGAAAACCCTGCATATTGAAAATTCCTAGTTTCCCTAGTGATTACCTGGGGGCACAAGGACCTTGTGCCTCCTAAACAAAACACCAAGGAAAATATTGACAGTNAAAAAAAACAGTCTTGCTTCTTTGAAGGAATCACAGGAAAAAGTACAGTGAATTCATTCCCTTAAAAATTGATGGCCAGAAAATACATCTACCAAACAACTCCTGTATCTGAAACTCAAGGAACACTGCAGAAGAGGAGGTAGAAGCCAGAGGTAAGAGCCAGAGGGTCAGGGATTTGCTGGGACATTGTATCTCCTAGGAATGTCAGAAGCAGCACCATAAAGTCCAATTAGGGTGATGGTCTAAATTGTGTTGTGATGATCTATCTGTAAGCTGAACAAAGCAACAACAGACTAGCCAAAGTGGTTGGAGGAAAGGCCATGAGACCTCAACCCTACACAAAGAACTACATACAGGCAAAAAAGGAATGCTAAGAAAGGGAGAAATAGTCTTCAAGAAAGAGCCAAGCAATTGGTTATCCAATACCAAATGATCATCCCTGATAACATACATGTAGGTGGAATTATACAGACTGAGCTGGTTGTATTTAAGAATATATATATATATATATATATATATATATATATATACCTTTATGCATGCAATGACAATTAATGAAAAAGAAACCATGAATTTGGAAAAAAGCAAAGAAGATGTATGGGAGGATTTGTAGAGAAAAGGGGAAAGGGAAAATGATGTAATTATAGTATAATCTCAAAAAATAAAATAATTGATAAACATGAGGAGGCCAGTGTGATTTTGCTATGCCTCACTAGTCAGATAAAGCTGGCAGTAATTTTACACATACTTACTGGGTATTTGCATGTCTTTTGAAAAGTATCTTCTCATTTGTTTGCCCATTTGTCCATTGGCTTGCCTATGTTTTAGATGTTGAGTCTGTTAAGTTTTTTATATATGCTGAAGATTAACCTCTCTTGCAAGAATAGCTGGCTAAACCTTTCCCATTGTGTGAGTTGTCCCTTTACTCTGTAACTGTTTGTTTGCTTTGGCTATGCCTCTTAATGCGATACAATCCCGTTAATCAATGATTTCTCCTGTTTCCTGAATCCCTGGAGTCTTAGGAAGTTAATATCTCTGCCAAGGTCTAGTGTCCCCTTTGTCAACCTATTGAAGTTTTCAAGTGTCACATCAAGATTTTCAATTTATTTTGAATTGAATTTATAGGGAGAAAGTAGAGATGTGATTTTAGGGTTCTATGGGTATATGTTCAGTCTTCTCAGCATTTACCATAAGTTATCTTTTCCCAGTGTAGGTTTTGTTGGGAAACTTACCAAGAATAAGATGATTATAGCTGTGTGGGTTTATTTCTGATAGTGTGATTATTTTGGGTGTTGTGACAAAATACCCATGATAGACACAAAGATAAGGTATCCTGGCTCACAATCGCACAGATTTTAGTGACCATTGGCTGGCTCCACTCCTGTAGGCCTGAGGAGAACATATGGAGAATGACAGCTCATCTTATGGTGGACAGAAACAGAGGAAAAAAAAAAGATGTAGCTTTCTCAGGCCATGCCCAGTGACCTACTTCCTCCAATTATGCCCCAATTTCAAAATTCTACCACCGTAGAATAANACCATCATAGTTGGTATCTATTAGGAGACTAATCCTTCGATTAGGTTAAAGCGCTTATTATACAAGCATTTTTCTCACAATCTTATCAGTCAGCAACCACATACCCAGTGGGCCAATAACACACACATTTTAAAAAGCTTTAGCATATTTAACTAATGTTTAATGAGAAATGGATATAAAAACTAAATTGAGATCCTATTTTGATTTAGAATAGATATCAAAAATTAAAAATATAAGTGCAAGTGAGGATAGTATGAAAATGAACTCTTGTGTGTTATTACTGAAAATGTAAATCTGCAGCCAATATAAAAGGTAGAATCAAGTTTCCTTAGAAGATTGAAACTTGAGCTACCATGTGACATGTGACTCACCTGCAACTCGTCTGGGTGAATGTCCAGAGGAATCAGTCAGCAATCAGTACATCCACTCACATACTAATGTTTATCACAGCACTATGCATAATAGGCAAGTAAATCAGCGTCATCATTACACGAGTGTGTAAAGAAAAGGTGGTGCACACACAATAGAGTGCTATTCAGCCACAAAGAATTATGAAATTGTCATATGTCACAATAAGGACCATCATGTTATTGTAAAACAAGCTGCATTCAGAAAGATAAACTAGATTTAACCAAGGATGTATAAATTTTACACTTTAAAAACAAAAGTATTAAAATTAATTGATGAACAGTCCATGTTCACAGTTTAGAAGACATGCATTATTAAGCCAACAACCTACCAGAATCATATGTGACAAGCTTATTCTAAAACTCAAATAGACATATGAGAGACTCCATTATTAAATTGTGAATGTACTTTATGTATATTAGTTATACTTCTTTTATCACATATCTGACTCACAAATATTTTCTATGGTTTTTGTGGGTTATCAGTTTACTTTTTTGTTAAGGTATGTTGAAGAATATATAGTTTAATATTCATTTATTTGACATGAACAATCCTGAAGAAGAACAAAGTGAGAAGATGCATAATTCCTTATTTCAAGTTCTTTTATAAGACAATGATAGTCAAGACAATGCATAACTAGTAAATAAATGGACTTACAAACCAATGAAACAGAACAGAAGACCCAAAAATAGCCCTCTATGCCTAAGGTCTATTAATTTTTATGAAGATACCAATAACACAAAATTGAGACAATATAGCCTTTCAGTAAATGGTACCAAGACAACTAGATACGAAATAGAAAGATTAAGTATACCTGTACCTCAGATCATGAATAAAAATCAACAGAAAATGTGAGACTTAAATCTAAAATCTGAGATTTTAAAACTCTTAAAAAATGTAAAGCTATAATTACATGATGTTTGATTTGACAAAGGATTTGATTTAATATGAAAGTCTTAGATCAGAAAGCAAAATTAAATAAGAATATAGAACTTCATTAAAATTTATATGCATATGTATATGTATATAATTTGTTCAGTGTCTTCTGTCATTAAGGCAGAACAAAAATCTTTTTAAAAATCCTATTTCATACTCATGGCTATAAGCAAAAGCTTAGAAAAATGA
>LZPO01044795.1:69231-84312 GCA_001675575.1 Neotoma lepida
AAACTTTGGGACGTTCTGCTAGTTTCTAAAACAGTTAAACACCAAGTTTAATGGAGTAACATTTCTACCTCCAGATTGAAAAATGAAAAACATTCAGACAAAACTTGCAGGTGAATTCTTTTCATTACAGTAGAAATGAAGGGTCCACACAAATGGACACCTTCAAATGAATGGATTAATAAACCATAAAACAATATTATACAGTCGTTAAGAGTGTCAATACATGTTGATTCTATAGCTTGATATAATGTTAACATTGAAAGCATTTTGCCTAGTGAAAATGGGCATCAATAATTCCTCCCAGAGTCTGATTATATTCCCACAGATGTCCATTAAATGGAAACCTTGAAAGCAGAAAGTAGGCAGTGGTTACTGAGGGCTGTGGATGAAGGAAGGATGCTATGGCTGCTTGGGGACCAGCCTCCAGCAGTGCCGGGCTCAAAGGGAATCCAGAGTCAGCACATACTATGACTTTTCTATTCCAAGGGGTTAGGTAAAATCACTCACACATTCCCTTGATGGTTTCCTTCTTATTTCTTCTTCTCTTTCCTTATCTCTATCCAGAAATGTCCCTTCCGTCTCTCTTGATGTTTTCCTCCTACTTTCTATTTTTTCCCTTACAGTTCATATACCTCAGCAAAATCTTTCAGGCAATATGAAAATTACAATGTGGTTACATTCTATTTTTCAAGTGAATGATTACAATGAATACAAGTAAAAACATGTTTTCCATATCCCTTACATGATTAAACATTTTAGGTATTACTGGTGAAAAACAAATTATCCCCAAGAACTCATATACATTCATAGCCAAGCAACTTGTTATAGATTGACAAAGTGTAAGCAAGCAAGTTATTTTTCTCAGCCAGGTCTTTTACTAGCAGGCCGCTTTGCATTTACAAAAACAGGGCCAATTACTTTGTTACTTATCCTGAAAGGTAATCTTATAAGGAATCAAAAACCTAAACTTTTATACGTGAAAAAACCAGTCAGCTCTACTTTAAATCTTTAGAATCTTTAGAGTGCATACATACACATTCATTCATTCATATATATCTGTCTCTTATACACATCTAGATGTGTATAAGAGACAGGTGCTTAGTCATTCATCAATAGTTTCTTATATCAGGAAATTGAAGACAGGAATGGGCACAAAAGGAATTAATCATTACCTTTGATCATCAACCAATCCTAGCAAGGAAAGTATGTCAGTTAATAATACTTGGGCTGCTTTGTATTTTTGACCCTAACCTCTGTCTCTTATACACATCTAGATGTGTATAAGAGACAGATATATATATGGAGATTGAGAACAGAAATAAGTATAAGGAATTAATCATTACCTTTGATCATCAACCAATCCTAGCAAGGAAATTACATCAGCTAATAAGAGTTGGGCTGCTAATTCACTCATTCACATCACACCAGACACCAGAGAAAGATGGCAGCAGCAAACATGTAAAGGCACAGCAGAAGCAAAAGACATCCTGGAGTCTGTGGTCTCTGGGCCTTGCCTATTCGAGATTCACCCATCAGGGATTTGCCTCCTGGTGGGCTGACAGCTGAACTTCAATTGCCACCTGCTGCTCCTCTGCCGTNGCCACCAGCAGGATGCAATGACTATTGATAAATGGATGGAGTTCCTGTTTCAATTGATCAGTACACTCTAAAAATGACTTTCAGCTGATTATAAAGGTCTGTGTATACACTAAATATACTGAATTTACATGTAGAATATTAAAACAACAAATTTCATGACATATAAATTATACCTTCAAAAATCACCCTCAATTTTTTTCTTCTTATTAATCAAATTTTTCATTTATTTTACTTCCCAATCACAGTTTTGCCTCCTACTTCTCCCTTCTTTCTCTCCCCGTCTCCACTGTGCCCCACACCCATCCACTCCTCCTCTGTTTCTGTTCAGAAAGGGGCAGCCCATCCATGGGTGTCAACAAGGCATGGTATATCAAGTTGAGGTAGGACTAAGCTCCCCGCTTTGTATTGAGGCTGGGTGAGGCAACCCAGTATGAGGAATAGGTTCCCAAAAGCCAGCCCTAAGTGTTAGGGACAGGCTCTGATCCCACTACTATGAGTCCCACAAGTAGACCAAGCTACACAAACCGTCACACATATGTAGAGGGCCTAGGTCGGACCCATCCAGGCTCCTTAGCTATCGATTCAATGTCTGTGAGCTCCTACGAGCCCAGGTTAACTGAAATTATTTTATCTTTCTGTTTTCATATTTTGAAATTATTTTATCTTTCTGTTTTCATATTTTGAACCAAACTGAACAATGAATTCTGCTAACACAGACCTTACCATCTGGTCAATGTAATAATTATTTGTCTCTGGAGGGTTATAACAATTATGTAGTGATAAGTGTCTATTATTTCTAAAGTGAATTAAAACATTCAAATATCTCAGTGTCAGGCACACAATGTTGTAGCAAAATTCTTCTGAAAATCTGGAAACCCACTGTAGAAAGGATTATTTGGCATTCTCTGAAGCAGTGCAGAACTCAGGATCAGTCACATATTTCAATAATATTTCATTTCACTTCATTTTTTGCTTAACCAAGTGCTTCCACATTTATTGATATTTACCTTGGTCCGGTATCTCCACCAGCTCAAAACACTAAAGTCTACTTTGGGGTTGACTTTCTCAACTTTCTATCCATTCACAGTTCCAATTTCATTCAAGTCACTGCAGTGTTACCAGAATGTTCCTGTCAATACACTAATGTTTTTTATGTTGCAAATGTGTAATATCATTTCCAATCTATCTTGTGAAACCTGATAGGACCATCAGATACTTTGACACTGCTATTTCAAGGAATAAAAACTCTTGCTTTCTCTCCTCTCACCTTTTCATCTCCTCTTTCTCAACAATCATGTACATCTGATGCCACATGCTAAAATGCATCNTTGCTCAGAACTGGCTACAGTTTCTTTTATATTCCACTTCTCCTTATTGATCTAATCAGTAAAATACTCTCTCTAAAATATGCTGCCCAAATATATCTAAATGTGTGCACTTCTCCTGAGCTTATCTCTCCTAGTTGAAATACCTGGATAGACTTACAATTGGACTACATGCATTTTTTCCTGGCCTTCTGAAATGTTCTGCAAAGGCAGGGACTCTGAGCCTGAAGAACTAACAAAGAATATTGTTTAAAGTACTAAGCAGGTTCACATTTTCACAAAAATAATTACAGGGTATTTTATTATTAACAATTTATTTTTACAAAAATACTAACAGTTCATAAAATATCAGCATCATATTCTTATTTCCTACCTAGCTCTAGTCACTTTCATATTAACTATGTATGTATAAACACATAACAGATGAGCATGTACACATTCTGTTGTTCCTTAGTATAAGCATAAAAAGATTACAAAGTTTTAATTTTTCTAAATAATATGTTTTTATTTAAAATATTCATAACATCAAATAAATATGTGGTATATGGGTGAATAAGTAGTGATGACCCCCTCGTATTCAAGTACACACACTGCAGTCAACACTAGTTTTTCCGACCTGTCGAAGGCAAAATAAGTTGCTCGTTATCATTACTTTATCAAATCCAGTTGACATGAAAAGATTGGAACAGAAAATGGAGTGACTAAAACCAGTCATTGAAAATTGAATATGCTGACATTAAAACAATTACTATGTAAATTGGTGCTTGGAAATGACTTATACAGATCAGTTCCATAATATACTTGTCACTAGCCAGATGTCAAGTTGACATTTTACTCTGCTGCTATTGTGCATAGGGCACAGAAACCTGTGGCTGAACCAAAACAGATTGTGAAGGAACAATGACAAAAGGTTAAAGAAAATAAAGATTTTTTTTTCCTTTAACTTTCTGAACTTTTCTGATCCACTTACAGTAAAAGTTAAATAAATAGTTTATAACTGGTAGAGATGAAATCTTCAAAGTTCTCCAAATGCTCATATAATAAAGACTTGTTGAACACCTGTGGTACTACTGAGAGGTAGTGGAACCTAAGGAGGTAGGACCTATCATCAGGGCCATGCCCTAGAAAGAGCTATTGGGGTCCTAGTACTCTTCTCTCCTTGTTCCCTAAATGCCAAATAGTGAGCACCTCCTTTAACACACATATCCACCATGATGGACTCTACAACTATGTCCCCAAACAGTAAGACCAATAGCCTGTGAACTGAACTCTCTAAGGCTATAAACCAAGATAAATTTAAAGGGAAGTTGTTTATCTCAGGCATTATGCTACAGTGATGGAAATCTGATTAGCATGCTAATCCAAGTACTATTAGCTATTCTGCTAATTCTTGCTTAGTAAGCTTGAATTCTACCACATACTCCTACCTGAATTGTCCTTTATAAAGAATAACACTTTGAAAAGCTTTCCTTTCATAACTAGGAGACAATAAATTCATTATGTAACTAGTAATTTGGAGTATAATTTACTGAAAATGATACCTATAAATAAATTTAAATAATTTTTATTGTAATTATGTGTCTTTATTTTCTGGTGCTTAGTTTTAATTATCGACTTGACACAATCTACAATCATCCGGAAAGGGAATCTCACTGAGGGATTATCTTGGTTGACCTATACACCTACCTGTATGGATTATCTAGAAAATAGGAAGACTTGCCTACTGTGGGTGGCACCATTCCCTGGGCAAGGTAACCTGATAACACAATACTGGGAAATTATGTGCTGACCATAAGCATGCTCTCTGCTCTTGACTGTGGATGTAACTAGATATTTCAATTTCCTGCCACGTTCTCCACAAAGATGGATTGTATCTGACCCTGTTGATAGGGGCGCATGCAGGAGATCTGCCCCAGTCCCTCATCTTCCATAGGGTGGCTTGGGGAAGGGGGAGATGCCCCCTCCCATTCTCCCATCATGGCCTGTGACAGGTGGGAGAGCTGGCCCTGCCCCTCACCAGCTGCAACACTGGGGAGAGTGGCCACTGCACCTCACCAGGGCAACACAATAGAGCTGGTCCTGGTAGTGTAGCTGTGGTAGAGCCAGTCCTGAGGGTGTGAAAGCAGGAAAACCTGCCCCACCCTGTGGTGATATATTATTTGTAATCTAGGAAATAAAGCTTGCCTGAAGATCAGAGCACAGAGCTAGCCAGAGTTAGCTATAGAGGTCAGGCAGTGGTGGCATACACCTTTAATCCTAGCATTTGGGAGGCAGAGGCAGAGTTCTGTCTGGATTTCTGTGAGTTCAAGGTCACACTAGTATACATGAGATTTATCCAGTCTAAAAGAGAAACACAGCCAGGCAATCGTGACACATCTTTGTTCCAGCACTTGGGATCACACACTTTTAATTCAAGCACTAGGAAAACTGAGACAGGCTGTGCAGAGTAAGGAATATAAGGCAGGAGGAGACAGGAACTCGCTCTCTTTCAGGCTGAGGAGTTGGTGAGGTAAGAAGTGGTGGCTGTGGCTTGTTCTGCTTCTCTGATCTTTCAGCTTTCACCCTGATATCTGGCTCTGGGTTTTTAAGACCAATTAGGATTTGTGCAACACCACCCCTTGCTGCTTTCTGCGTAGGGTGAACTAGCCAGAGCAGTGCAGGAGANCTCACTCAGGTGATGAGGTATGAGAAGCGCTAGAGAGCTGGTGAACCCTGCAACCACCCAAATACAGAAACAGGACTGTAGTGCACCCCAACATCCACCCCATCTGTGATCTGCTGGAGCACGTGAAGGGGCTGGTCCTGCAGACCCAAAGCTGCAGAATCTCCACAACACAGGGCAACAACAGGATATCCAAGAGGAGTCCCAGTAAGTGCCCAGTATCAATAGCTTAGCAGGAGCCAGAGGCCTCAAACCAGACCAATGACTCATAGCAATGAACACCGGCAAGCAAAGCTGTATGGACTAAAGGGTTTACTGCCTGACTCTGTATTACACTACAGTTCCCACGATGAGATTTTACTTTTTCTTTTCTCTGAAATTTCATTTTATTTTAGTTTAGGGGGAAGGTTGCAAGGGCAGAAGGCAGATGCAAAGAGACAGGGAGATGAATAGGATAGAAATGCAGGATGTGAAAACCACAAAGAATCAATAAAAAGTTTTTTAAAATAAAAAAAGATAGATCATAACCTATAATTGCCAGATGAGCAACTCTTTTCCCTGTTAGCTTGCTTTTGTCAAGGTGTTTCATTACAGTAACAGTAGAGGAAACTAAGATACCATCAGTCCAAACAAATTGTAACATTGTGAATTAGTTTCCTTCTGTGTACCTCTTTATCACTACCAAAGGTAATTCCCTAGATTATTCCAAAATTATACAAATCAAAACTAATAATACGGGCCCTAAAGTCAATTCAAAATCTGACTCAATGACTTTATTATAAAAAGGACTCCTGTTTATTATGAAAAGTACTGGCCAATAATGATTAAACATTCTATGAAAAATATTCTGTTATGATGACATGATAGTATACAGAAGCAAGACCAAAATTTCTACCAGGGAACTATTAAACTGATAAACATCTTTTAGTGAAATGTTGGATAAAAGATTAACTAAAAAAAAAAATCACTAGCCTTATTATATGCAAATGATAAAAGGGCCGAGAAAGAAATCAGGAAAACAACACCCTTTACAATAGCCACAAACAATATAAAATATCTTAGTGTAACTAACCAAGCAAGTAAAATATCTATATGAGAAGAATTTCAAGTGTTTTAAGAAAGAAATTGGAGAAATTATCAGAAGATGGAAAAATTTCCCATGCTCATGGATAGGTAGTATTAATATAGTAAAAATGGTCATGTTACCAAAAGCAGTATACAGATTCAATGCAATACCATCAAAATTGCAACACAATTCTTTACAGATCTTGAAAGGACAATACTCAACTTCATATGGAAAAACAAAACACCCAGGATAGCTAAAACAATCTTGTACAATAAAAGAACTTCCAGAGGTATCACTATCTCTGATCTCAAACTCTACTACAGAGCTATAGAAATAAAACAGCATGGTATTGGCTTAGAAAAAGACATGTGGANCAATGGAATCAAATCAAAGACCCAGACATAAATCCACACACTCATGGACATCTGTTGTTTTACAAAGACACCAAAATTACACAGTGGAAAAAGGAAAGCATCTTCAACAAGTGGTGCTGGCACAACAAGATATTGGCATGTAGAAGAAAGTAAATCCATCTGTATCTGCCTGCAAAAAACTCAAGTCCAAATGGATGAAAGCCCTCAATGTAAGTCCAGTTACATTGAAACTGATACATGAGAAAGTGGGAAATACCCTTGAATGTATTGGCATAGGAGACAACTTCCTGAATATAACAGCAATCTCACAGGCACTAAGACTGACAATTAATAAAAGTGACCTCATGAAACTGAAAAGCTTTTGGAAGGCAAAGGACATAGTCAATAAGACAAAATGGCAGGCTACAAAATGGGAAAGATCTTCACCAATCCCACATCTGACAGAGGGGTGATATCCAAAATGTGTAAGGAACTCAAGAAACTAGACATCAAAAAACCAAATAATTAATTCAACTATAAAATGGAGTGCAAATATAAATATAGAATTCTCAACAGAAGAAACTCAAATGGCCACGATATACTTATAGAAATGTTCACCATCCTTGGCCATCAGGGAAATGCAAACCAAAATAACTCTGAGATTGTATCTTACAGCTGTCTGAGTGACAGATAAAAACACAATGGGCAGCTCGTACGGGAGAGGATGTGGAGCAAGGGAAACACTCTTCCATTGCTGGTGGGAGTGCAGACTTGTACAGCCACTTTGGAAATCAATATGGAAGTTTCTCAGAAAATGGGGAATCAATCTACTTCAAGACCCAGAAATACCACTCTTGGGAATATACCCAAAGAATGTTCAATCATACCACAAGGACACTTGCTATGTTATGTTCATAGGAACTTTATTGATAAAATCCAGAACCTGGAAATAATCTAGATGCCCCTCAACCAAAGAATGGATAAGAAAATGTGGTGTGTTTACACAATGGTGTAAACAACAGTTTACTCAGCTGTTAAAAACAATGACATCAGGAAATTTGAAGGCAAATGGATTGAATTAGAAAAAATCATCCTGAGTGAGATAACCCAGACCCAGAAAGATAAACATGGTATTTATTCACCCATAAGAAGATATTAGCTGTAAAGTAAATGATAACCATGCTACAATCCACAGACCCAGAGGGGCTAAGTGAGAAGGAGGACCCAAGGTGGGACCAGTGGATCTCCCTGGGAAGGAGAAATAGAAGAGATCTCCTGGGTGGAATTGGAATAGGTGGGAATGGGAAATTGAGGGATTGAATTGTGGGGTGATTGGAGGGGGTAAGTACTGAAAGAGATGACTGGAAAGGGGGCATTTCGAGGTGAGGTAGAAAAGTGATGCAAGGGAAACTCCAACGAATCTACAAAGATGACCCCAGCTATGACTCCTAGCAATAGTGGACAGATACTGTGATCAGATTGGTGACTACCCTAATTGTCATTAGAGAGCTTTCATCCAGTAACTGATGGAAACAAATGCAGAGAATCACAGCCAAACATTAGGATTGGAGAATCCTGTTGAAGAGAGAGGAAGGATTACAGGAGCCAGCAGGGTCAAGAACATCACATACATAAAAAAAATTCCACAGAAACAACTAACCTGACTCATAAGAACTCACAACCGGAGAGCCTGCATGGGACTGACCTAAGTCCTCTACAGATACGTGACAGTTGTGTAGCTTGGTCTACTTGTGAGACTTCTAGCAATGGGAGCACAGGCTGTCCCTAACACTTTGGCTGGTTCTTTGGAACCTATTCCTCATATTGGATTGTCTTGCCCAGCCTTAATAAAAGCAGAAGTTCTTTGTCTTACTGCAGCTTGATATGCCATGTTTTGTTGATATCCATGGGAGGCCTGCCCCTTTCTGAACAGAAACAGGAGGAGTGGATTGAGGTGATGGTGATGGGTAGAGGGGACATGGGGGGAGAAAATGGGAGGAGAGGTAGAGGGGAAACTGTAGTCAGGATTTTAAAAAAATAAAATAAAATAAAAAGTCCTGTTATAAATTTCACATAAGTTATTTATATACAAATGTATGTGCATATGCAAAACATACATAAATCGTTTAAATTTCAACTATGTTAATGCAATTTTTACAATCTGGCTATCACTCCAGTTCCAGATTTCATAAAGAAATGTGTGATAATTGACACTGCATTGGTGAGATACCGATGAGATTTACCAACGAATGTGAAAACTGTGTATGAATCAAACCATACAAATGAAGATCAATTATTTTTCTTTCCTACAACCTCAAATGGAAGTTAAAAGAAATTAGTTCACCGAACTTTGAAGCCATTAAATATGCTAGCTTTGAATACTGAATTTTTACTTTTGAAATTATGGCTTCTGTAAATAAATGTTTTGAAGATTTTAGTAATCAGCCTCCCAAAGAAATAAGTTTTGAGGAAGGTATCTGGTGATGTGCTGTTCTTTGGCATTTTGGTTTGACTTTTTAAAGTACAGAACACTGTGTTACTCTAAATGCTACTGGGTTGTGTTCTGTGGTGTATGGAGACCCTTTAATGATACCAAGTCTTGCTGTTAAGCTTTGTTAGGCTGCACCAGAGCTGCTTTTGGACTAGAGCTAATTTGCTGCCTTATTGAGACAAAGCTTTTCTAAGTCTTTCTATCTTTTTTCCAATTCTCATAGAGTTATTTCAGTCCTTGTATATGTCATAGGTATCCTTCACTCTGATCCTTTCTGGTGTTTCATTCACCAAGTAAAGGCCATTGCATAAATATGCATCAACTAATGTCCAGCTGAAGAATTGTTGGTTTTTATGACCTCCTGTCATAGTTAGCTTCTGCTCTCAATTTGAAAAAAAGACAACCTAGAGTCATCTGGTTAGAGCGATCTTCACCTAAAGAATTGTCTTAGACAAATTTCTCTGTGGCCATGTCTGTGAGGCATTTTTTTTAATTGCTAGTTGATGTAGGAAGGACCAGCCCACCCACCCGAGGTCAGTGTTATCCCTATGAAGTGGGTCTGGCCTGTGAATAAGGTGGCTAAGTACACCAAAGGACTAAGCCAGAAAGCAGTGTTCCTCTGTTGATTTCTTCTTCAAGCTCCTGTCTTGAGTTCATGCTTTGGCACCCCTTAATGATGAACTGAAACCTGCAAGTTAAAACTAAACACTTTTATCCTCAAGTTGGTTTTTATCTTGGTGTTTATCACATCAACAGAAAGCAAACTAGAAGACCTCAGAAATACTGTCAGCACAACTCTGAACTTGAGAGTGCTCTATCCTGTTGACCCCAGCCACTTTTCATTTCCCCAGATACTTGTCACCATATTCCTTTACTTTTTGATGTGTAGTTATTATGTATTCATTGTATAAAATGACTCTTTCTTGTACCTCAACCCTCCCTGCTCTTCTCATTCCTTTCATGTAAATTACTTGGTTCTGCCTGTCATCCTCCTAACTGCATCATTACCAGAAGTCTTTGGCTATAAAGTAAGGAAGGAGAAGTGCATTTATTTCTAAAGGGTCATTATTTTTTTCTCAGTGGCATTCCATGTCTTGAATACCATTATTTCATATTTAAAATTCTGGTGTGGNGGCTGAGGAGATGACTCAATGATGGCTCAATGCTGCACAAACATGATGACTTGAGTTCAGACACTTGGCCCACATGTGAAAAGTACTAGAGCCTCCAGATCTTTCTCAAAGAGATAAAGCTTAGAGTGGCTGAATGACGCATAAGATATTCTCCAATGGCCTCTGCATGAGCAGGAACAGGTGCACCTTACCAATGCATGTGAGGTTATACCAACACATATGCACATACAGTGCACACAGGCACCCAAAATGTCTGATTCAGTTAGTTCAAATTAAATGATAAATATCATCTCCATTACTTTAAAAGAAAGAAATATCAATGATAATTTTATTTAATAAAAGTATCAGATAAAAAAGAAAAAAGTACATGTATATTAAAATACACAAAGCCAATAAAGGGATATTGTTACAGCAGATACTTTTCCTATTATTTTGCTAGTTGTAGTGTAATGTTAATGGCTCTCAGAGCCAGCAGTAGTTTGAGTATCATCTGAGACCCAGGTTTCAAAAGCTGGAAAGCCAGCTTGTGGTGCTGTTGAGTGGTAGCTACACCTTTAAAAAATGTGGCCTAGTAGATGGCAGAATGTCCCTCAGGACATGCCCTTGAAGGCAAAGTGAAGCCCTGGATGTCTTCTTCAGTCTCCTCTGCATGTGAGCTACCATAGGTAAGCATCTTTGCCATTCCACAATCACAACATGATTGATGTTCTATCCTAGGCTCAAAACCAATAGAGCCATCTTACCACATTTTGCTGTTCCAGGCTTGCTTTTAAGCAAGAGAGCCATCCAACAAGGAACTTAAGCCCCTGAAACTGTACACCAAAAAATAAACTTGTGTCTATGACTCAACTTTATTAGATCATTTCCTACAGTGAAAGAAGAGTAGAACACAGGACTTGAATTTATATCCTAGACCATCATCTCTCTATTGTGACCAGTGTTCCCTATACATATTACTAAATGCTTGTTTTCAAACATGTCCAAGAGTGATAGAAAGTGCTGACTGTTTTTTTTACCAAGTTGACACAAACATAGACACACATGGGAAGAAGATATTTAATTGAGAAAATACCTTCATTGTATTACCTGTAGGGAAGTCTGAAGGACATTTTCTTGATGAATGATTAATTTGAGATGCCATGGGAGTGGGCAATTACATCCCTGAGCAGGTGGTCCTAGGTAATATAAAAAAGCCAGATGAGGAAACAGGAAAAACAAGCCAGTAAGCAGTGTTCCTCCATGGTCTCTGTTTGCATTCCTGCCTCCAGGTTCCAGCTCAATTTTCTGCTCCAACTTCTTTTCAAAAGGCACTGTAAACTCTAAGCTGAAATAAACTCTTTTCTCCCCAACTTGCTATTGGCCATGGTGTTTTGTTACAACAATGGAAACCTAACTAACACAGTATCTGTTTTCTTTTCTCAGTTTATTTTTTATGTAAATAAAGTACTTACTCATCATTCTTTAAAAGATGACAGAATTCATATAATTTAATGGATGTGATTTGTATAAGATGCCTTAAAAGGCCAGTGATTCTCAAAAGTGAAGGAGACTCGGAAGTAAGGCAGAATGGACTCTCATCCTTTGCTTCTTCCATCTTGCTATGAGAGCTACAAATACTTTTTAAAGAACTGTAGACTCTACAGATGAGGGACGATCCCTCACCCTTGGGTCAAGTATTCCCTCCATTCAAAATTTCCAATTATAAGATAATTTATATTCAGCTCTCCAAAGATCTTAGTTCCTAATCCCTGATTAAATGAGGGGTTAAACTAGGTGATTTCTTAGAGCCTGGATCTCAAAGTTTCCTGTATTATTTATTTCTATAGATGGGAGACTTAAATAGTATATGAATTTTGTCTGTGAAGAAATTGATATTTTTACATGAAGAATAATCAAACCAGCAGTTTCATTTTCTATTATTATTTTGAAAGGAGGCAAAAGGCAAAACTGGTAATGATTATTACAGTCATCTGCCAAAATGTTTTGATTATATTCCTACCAAACTTTATGATTGTCCATCCCATACATTACTGTTCTGTGACTAGTTATGACTAATGAGCTGTAAGTAGAAAACAACATGTCACTTTATGACAGACTATTTAACTACCAGTTTGAAGGTCATCCATGTTTTCATTTACATCTGAAGCAATGATGAGCAGTGCTCAAAATGTTAGATGGTTTAACTTTTTGCAATGAGCAGATACTCTCTTGCAGGAAGCGAGTTTTAGACTGGCAATAGAAGACAGAAATAGTATTTATTATTTAAATGTGTTGATTTTAATCATTGGTACATGGAGGTGATTGGTACTATATCACTCTTGATTAATACAATTGTATGTAGTAAAAAACTTAAGGCCATACTCTGGATAAACTTAAACATTCTTGTCAAAAGCTGCTACCACAGAGTTTAAGTTTGTAGGGGTGGGAGAGTTTTGACTTTGTTACGAAAACTAAATACAAATATACAGCCATAGTAACAAGACGAATGTTTAAGTGTTGGCAATGTCTATCTTCACAATATTAGGGCTCTTGATTATACTCTGCTAAACAGTGGGTTCCAGAGCAATGTGAGTTACAGTTTGATACCTTGTTTCATCAAACACTAAAAAGCTGAAATGAGTATTTAAAAGTAAACACATATACATGTTTGGGACTGGATGCATGGTGTATGCATGTGGGGTGCATGCTCACATGGATTTGTGGGCACTTGCACTCCAGAGGAACACATCCTATGTTCTCAATCACTTTCTGCCATGCTCTTTTCAAAAGGGGACCCTGCTGCCATCCTCAACATTTTCCATGGGCAGTGAGTATCTGATCTAGGATCTTCAGATTTGTCAGCAAGCCCTCTTACCCATTGTCTAGTTATTTCATATATTTGAACCTAAGCTTTGTTTTGATGCCCCCCTGTAATGGAATTAATGGCTATTCCTGTGGAGGCAATAAAATAAGAAGGCTAAGTTAGTACAAAGATAAATTGAATGATTGTTAAGTACGTTTTAAAGTAAGCAACACTGTTACTTCAATTACGCTTTTAAAAATCTCTTACTTTCGAAAGGCCAATATAAAAATATCAAAAAATATTTGTGTATTTTGTTTTAGGAAAACATAAGAGAGTGAGAAATTTAGCATTGACATTTATTTGCATTGCTGTGAAAGGCTTAGCAGAATACTTGCATACTAATTTGGAGTTTTGTCAGCTTTTTAAGTGTCTTCAACACTTTCTGTTTTTCTCAACTAAAATTTTAAAGAATTTAAACTCTTTATCTCTTCCTGGCACATTTAAAATTTTTAAAGAAAACATTTTATCCAATTATATAAGTGTTGTTCGACAAAGAGATGTCCCCATCCCTAAACCATTCCTGGCTTTTAATTTCACTTTGAAAACAATACATTAAAATGAAATCAAATCACTAGAGATATTTTACCCACATTTCTGCAAATTTATCCCAACAAATGTTCTCAATTGTTCCAATTTTCTTGTGTTTATAAACATGCCAAATATTTGTGGGTATAAACTAAATTTGTTTTACTTAATTTAGTTTTAATAGCTTTTTAATTTACATTTTTTACAGATCTGGGGAATAAGCTCAGGGGAGTGTACATACTAGACCTGTGCTCTACCACCGACCCTAAGCCTGCCTCTCTTTTACCTAGCTCTTAAATATCGTTTGATGGTTACACATTGTCTCTGTAATTAACAAACTTCCATTCTCATCCCAACTGACAACTTGACAGAA
Source organism: Neotoma lepida (assembly GCA_001675575.1). NCBI lineage: Eukaryota > Metazoa > Chordata > Mammalia > Rodentia > Cricetidae > Neotoma > Neotoma lepida. The sequence continues at coordinate 83,601 of LZPO01044795.1, forward strand.
CAAGATTCTTAGGAAAGCTAGAAACACTGCTGGATTTCTAGCAGTGCTGAAGAGCAGTCATTCGTATCGCAGCTTCTCAAACCCAATCTCCCTGTTCAGTAGTGAGTTCAATCTTCTATCCAGCAGCATAAGTGCTAGAATGACTAAGACGACAGAATACAGTCCCATCAGATTAAATACTGTTACCTCTCTTTAGAGTAAAGTCTATGTGACTCTAAATGTTTTATATTAGAGTAAAAAATCAGGTTCACAGCTTCATTGTTTTTTTTTTCGTCCAAACTATTATAATCCTTAATCCTTCTGTGACTAGTCTCTCCTGTCTTCAAAGCACCATCTGCCCTGCAGCCTGAGGAATGTATAAACATGGGCCTGTCTTCCTCATGATTAACAATATTTGAAATACTTCACATTGACTAGAGGGTAATGTCCAAATTCCTTAGAATCCCTTTTCAAGATACTATATGATCTGTTTTCAACATGCATGTCCATCTCTGAAAGCTTCCTAATCCGTTCAGACAAACTTAGTTACACTTCCTTCAGGCTCTCACTGCCTGTGTGCTGTTTATTATGTCACTTGTCTCATTTGAGTCTAGTCATCTTCTGTGTCTGCCCACTGGTCTGTGAACCCTTAAGGAAAGATACTATAATTTATTCTTTTTCTTTTTTGTCTTTCTATCATGAGTGTCTCCCACTTGCCTTTATTCTGTCCCTG
>LZPO01044796.1:0-13650 GCA_001675575.1 Neotoma lepida
AGAAGGAGTTTTAGAAGAAATGAATGACAAGGAAGAATGAAACCTCTAATAAACTTAGTTTAAGTCCACCATGAAATATCCTCAAGTCTACTCTCAAGATTCATAGTCCAATCATAAAATATCCCATACAATCAGTCTGATTGTATTGAAGAATGCTATGGAGGACAGAACAGAGAGTTAGAATTTAACACGTGGGAGCACACTAACTGCACCAGNGCATCCGAGTGAATAGTGACAGGCCAGTGGCCTCTCTGGACCTCATAGCTCATCTGGAATACAAAGGTTAATTTTATTTCTGATTGTGCAGAAATCTTCCACAAGCCAGTTTGAGGACAGTCACTGGATTTATAAGATCAGCTTACACAACACATGCTAGGCAGTCCAACAATTTGTCTCTGCACTCTGGAGAGGCTGACAATCCCAGTAACTATTTAGCAGTGCACAAGGCCGGTGCTGAAGGCATGGAGTTACCTGAAGAGCTGCAGTCCAGCGGGCTTTCAGTGTCAGCAAAGGATGACTGCAGCAGAGGCAGCAGCAAGATGGATGCATTCACAAGCAATAGACAAAGGCACAAAGACTAAAACCAAGAGGTTGGTTTTCTGTTTTTGTTTTTTCCCTCTCAGATCTTCTTATACCTGGGCCACCAGATGATGCCCACTCTAGGAAACAGGCTTCCTCCTCGGTTAATCTCTCCAGGAAATAGTTGCACAGATCCACTCAGAGGCATATCTGTTAGTTGAGTTCAGGTCCAATCAAATTGATAGCCATGATTAAGCAACACTGTAGAATAAAGTTAGAATGTCTTAAAAGTGGATCATTACCTGAGGCCAAGGCAAGGGAAAAGGTGAAGGAAATTGTTCAGACGGCTCTTTGTGTCCACAGGCAAGAGCAAGTGAGTGAATGATTTTGTCATACTGCCATCAGTTAGAGTGCCAGAGAATGAGGCCACTATCTTATGAACAATAAGAAGTGACATTCGCTTCTCCAATAAGCATTCAAACATTTATTCAATACCTACCCTAGAGATTCAGGGCTAAGGAAGCTACTGTCTCCNAGTGCCTCAGAGCTCAATGGAGCAGGAGGTAAATACATAACACAAAACTGAGCCAGTGTAGTGACAAACAAGATGAACTCCAGATGTGCCAGATGTGAAGACATCTCTGCTAGGCAGAATACACAGGCACTGGAGGTTGTTCACATCTCAGGCTCATGCTAAAAGAACCTCAGACACAAGAGGTGCTGCTGATCCAGGGACTCAGAAAGTAAATAGCAAGCTTCAGACATCAAAGGGCAGAGTAAAATGGAAAACTGAGCGGAAATTGAGTTCGTCTAAAGCTGAAGATGAAGGGCTGACTTAGTGATACCCTGCAGTCAAGGAGACAGAGCGCCCCTGGTGACCTCAGGGAGGATGGCTATCTGTTCACGGGCTGGGCTTTGGGGCACCGGAAGGGGGGCAGAGAAAATCAACAGTAGAAGGAAGGCTTGCACAACTCCACCACTATCTCTCAAATGCTTAGCAAGGACATTCGCCTTTACAAAGTGTAAAATGGTCTTGATATCGCAGATACACGGGCCCCACGCTAGCTGACAGCCACAGCTGGTGAGGTTATGATTTGATTAAGTAGTTTAAAGGATAGTTTATATGAATTGGAGCTCTTTAGACTTCAGAGTCAGATGCACTTAAACTGTTCTGTTTCTTGTCAAAAGTTCACAGAGTCATTCTCTGATCATTTATAATTGGAGGCTAAAATAAAAGGCTAGAGATATCATTTAACTGAACCAGAAAAGAAAAACGTTAGCCATGTCTTAAGTATTCGCCGTCCCTGGTAGTAAATGGCCATCCTTCCCTTTTCCTCATGTTCAGAAAATTACGAGGGAGCGGGCTTNCAGCAGAAATTTGAGAACACAAATGACTTAGAGAATTTAACATGTCATTTGTGGCTACATGTCATTTGTCGTACAGAAATGTGTCTCTTAAGTCAGAGGAAGCCTGAATGTATAACATTCAAATTCTTTTACTACAACAGAGCACTCAAGTCACTCTTAGTTTCATGCCAGAAGTCAACTGACCTGCAGATGGCCATGCCACAGACAGAACAGCCCCCTGTCACCACTACNATGGTGCAGAGATGGGAGGGGCCAGGAGGAAAAAGAGGGCAGGCTCTCTTTTCATGTAAGTGACTTCTGTCCCTAACTAGCCTGTCAACTTGGCCATATCACCCAGCCTCATCTGGCTTATGAACCACTCTTTACCTCACCACAATGGCCACAAATACTTCCTTATTAGGAAGAAATCTAACCACATACCTTTCCCCCAACTGGCCCATGCAATCTAAGTGATACACATGTTGTTCCCTCTGGGGCTAGAAATATTTGGCTTAGTTATAATTACTATTTAAAGTTAACAGATTCTACCAACAGAAGATGTTTATCTTCCAACCATTGGGAGGCCCTTTGGAATTCTGGTCCTGGTTGATCTACACTTTGCTGTCACATCAAAATGTCATTAAGTGAGTTGAAAATTCCTCTAGGGTGTTTCTTTAAGAAGATGAAGGAAGGCTCCTAGCCACAGGGAGATACTGCAAGGATTGCATTTTGGAAAATATGTGCGTCATCATAAACACAATCTGTATATTTAGCCCCAGCTACTGCCCTGGACAAAGACCAGAGAGGACACATCCCAGATAAGAGGCTCCAGGAACCCATGGGGCAGGCAGGTTTATATTAGAAAATTCTAAGCCCATGAGTTGTGTTTATCCTCATTTATAAAACTCATCCTGGCTGAGATACAAAAGCACATTAGGAATCTACAGAGCTCCCTAAGTTGTGGGCTGTGTTGCCTGGGTGCCAAAACAAAAGGCAGGTTTAATGACTATAAGCAATCAACTAAATCTACTGTTTGACATCTATAAAACTATACAGTAGCCTGTGTTCTAACAAGGGCTGAATCTGCCAGCTTCTCTCTTTTTCTTCTTTTTTCCCTTCTTTCTTTTTAAGAGAAAACTTATTCAGGTACTATATAGACAATGTTCAGGATCTAAAATTTAGCTTTGTGTGTGTGTGTGTGTGTGTGTGTGTGTGTGTGTTTAACAGAAATAAAGTTTTCTTTCATTTACTGCAAACCACAGTGGGATGGGCAGTAAGAGAGTCCCTCTAGCAGCCCCTCTGTGCTTTTGATGGGCTGTGGAATTTGAGGTCTTTTCCTTTTTATAAAGCTGTGGATTCGATTCTTGGATGCAAAGAGTCAGCTGGAACCATCTGAGCACACAAGAAATCGCTTCAAGATTACTAGGTATCTTTTCCAGAACACATTTTAACATATGGGAATGGAACTTGGTCCAAAGCAGCCAGGACTGGTGGAGAATCCTGAGCAGGAGGAATAGTGTGGCAATGCCCCTACAACCTGTCCCCTTTCACTAGGAAGCGATTCCACTCTCACCTCTTTTAAAAAGAAGGTTTGGTTGGGTGGGTTCATTACAGAGTCCTAATTCAAGAAAGGCTGGAATCTAGATTCTAACTCCTACATTAGGGAAATGGGAAGTCAATAGGATTCCTATATATAGAAGAGCTAACTATTCAAAACACCACAGCCAACTAAAATACAACAGGTGTTGCCACACACTAGGAAGGATTTCTTCCACTTTACCTGTTTACAGGGATGAATACAGTAGGGAATTGGCTAGATTGACTGATGACTGGAGCACAAACTCTAAATTCAAATAAATGTATCTGTCAGTAATNATCATCTGTTCAAGGCAGATATGAGGGCCAGCATGGATATGGTGTGTATGGCACTGCTAAATCAGCAGCTTAAAAATGGAAAGGGCCTTTCTCAGCTAGCATAGCATTTCATCTTGGTGACATCACATGGGACTTTATACCAGATATAGGAGAAAACGTCTTCTTCAGCCAAATGGTTTATATTTCATGAAATATGCCTCTACTTATATAACCCCTTTTCCCTATGTTAAAAAAAGAAAAGTTTTTTTTTTAAAAAAATTGTACTCTGAAATCAAACCAGCCTATGAATCAGGAGGAAAGCATTCTATGTATTTACATCCATCAGGTTTGTAGATTAAACTGCCGTGAATTAATTATAACTGAGTCTCCTTTGAGTGCCCCATGAAAATACTCATGAATTAAAAACATAGTTGTATTNGCCCACGAGCTGTCTATAGGATAAGTAGGCCAACACTAGAAGAATTCCCATTAGAGTCAGGAATAAGGAAGGTACATCAACACTCCATCACCGCCCAACAGGGTTTTGGGGCTGTCTCTTATACACATCTAGATGTGTATAAGAGACAGACCTACAGCAGTGTGGGATTTTGAAGTTCCAAGCACTCACTAGGCAGAGTCTCATGCCTGTCTCTTATACACATCTAGATGTGTATAAGAGACAGCAGGAAAGAGACTATAAAAATGATGTATTTCTCTTCGTGAAAATTATTCATGAACAAGTGAAAAATCATGCCATTGCCTTAGTAATAGAGAAGTCAAGTCTTCTCAAATCTACTCACATTTAGAATGTTCCAAAAGGAAGATTTACCAGGATATCTTTTATCTAGATATCTATTCTAAGACATTCACATGCCAAAATATCCTGAGAAATNTCTGTAGCTATGAGTAATAGTAGGGTATAACTCTGCTAGAGTAAAAAGATAAAGATAAAACAAGAGTTGATTCAAAACAGTGGAATCCTAAACATTATAAAGTAGTTGATAAATAAATATGACTCAATTTTTAGTAACAAAATATAGAAATATAAATAAATGCTTTCCTTTTTCTTATAAAAGGAAGACATATGCACAATGAAAATAATGACAGGACGACCTGTAGCAGTGTGGGATTTTGAAGTTCCAAGCACTCACTAGGCAGAGTCTCATGCCAACCATTTCAGGAGCTCGATGAAGTAAGATATTTCTTGGGANGTATAAATCANAAATGCTGTATCTAGAAATAGAAAAGCTGAACTGACCAATGACAAAGAATGAGCAGAGATGCTCTGACGGATTACCTTTCCAAGGCTTCCATGGTATGATTAATTTCCAATGAATTCCTTTCAATTTCACAGCATCACATATTCCCACCCCACATCTGATACAGATAAAATGATGATCATCTACTATGTCATAAAACTGTCTCTTATACACATCTAGATGTGTATAAGAGACAGACCTACAGCAGTGTGGGATTTTGAAGTTCCAAGCACTCACTAGGCAGAGTCTCATGCCAACCATTTCAGGAGCTCGATGAAGTAAGATATTTCTTGGGANGTATAAATCANAAATGCTGTATCTAGAAATAGAAAAGCTGAACTGACCAATGACAAAGAATGAGCAGAGATGCTCTGACGGATTACCTTTCCAAGGCTTCCATGGTATGATTAATTTCCAATGAATTCCTTTCAATTTCACAGCATCACATATTCCCACCCCACATCTGATACAGATAAAATGATGATCATCTACTATGTCATAAAANGAGCATACTAGTTTACACATAGTGAACCACATCCTAGGATTGATCTAGATTTTGAATATGAAAAATAATATACTATAAGTGAATTGGTTTCATGTATAAGGATAAATCACAGAAACATAAACTCAAAATGTATTTAGAATNTAATTGTTTATATATTAAAATAAAAATGCTTAAGAAATCTGCTAATACTTTGTATAAGTGAAATATGANAAAATGTAGTTTTAATTCCTCTTAGGCATTCTGANTTGAGTAGTTAAATATCAATGNCAATGCTGTATTTTTAANGAACATAGGTACCAAGAAATAAAATTACTACCTTAAGAGCACAGAATAAACAAATAAATGGGCAACACNATGTACACCTGTAAAACATCAGAGGCATGGAATTAAAAATCAGAGATGAGCATCCTTGCCTAGATGGCTATTTGAACATGTTCTATAGACCTTCTTCCACACAAAGAAAATAGTAACCGTAGTGGTTAAATGGCTTAATATAAGGATATGAAATCACAATTGCTTATAAATTGTATGAGTAGATAATGACTTGGTCCGAGAAAATTCAATAAACTATTTGAATTTATTAGATTAAAGATTTTAGTAAAGCAGGTAAGTGCAAAAACAGCTTTTCTTTGTAACAGGAAACAGTGTGTGTATCTGTGGCGCTGCCTCCGTGCACAGCAGTTACTTCTGTAGAAGGCACAGGAGCAATGCCTTAACTGTATACATATAAGACATATGTGACAAGAGCTATAAAACCTTTCATTGTAAGAACAATTCTCTAAGTTTGAAAAAACTTAGAAAAAAGCAAAATTAAAAAACAGGAAGAGGGATGAGTATTTCCACTTTTCCCCGGTCAATAAAGACCTTTACACATAAAACTAAACTATAAGGGAAAAGATTGATATAATTTACTGTCTGAAAGTTTGAACTAAAAATANTTAATAATTTAGCATGAAAGAAAACCCATAAACAGGTGTGTGTGGCATGACTCATCCCTAACAGGCTTGAGGACCAGCCAGCCCAAACCAGTAAAAAAGATACATTCTGAGAGCCANCCTGGGTCTGCCTAAGGGCCTTAGCAACAGCAGCTGAGACATGATTTGGAGATGACCTGGNCCAATGAGAGGCAGCCATGTCACACCAGTAGATGCATATTCATCAGACCTTCCCCCAGGGTGGGGTGGAGGGTATATAAGGCTTGCCTCTTCCTGAGTAAACTGAGCTTGCTGTTTCGACATTCTCCCGGAGTCTGTGTGGTTTGACTCTGCATCTACTTGTTCCTCTCCCGCAAAGGGAACAACAGCACAGGACCCTGCCACAGGTGTGGTGGTCATTCATATAATACCAGCACTAGAGAAGCTGAGGCAGTGGGATTTCTTCAAAATGGTCTGGGCTGTATAAGCAAGCTCAGTCAGCCTGGACAACATAGTGAGCGCTGTCTCAAAACGAACAAAAATACCATTACACAAAATTGAACTGTAACAGCACAAAGAAAAANACTTATAACGTGTAACAGTTCATTGATAGTTTCACCATAATAGTCCTTATGAACCATGAGACAAATAACCCAAGAGGAAAATGGGTAAAGGACAAGGGGGGNAAAAGTGTGCAAGAAAGACCAACACCACTGAAACATAAANTTAAATTTCTATAACAAAATGATATGATTAACAAGAAACACTTGCCATTAAATATGGAGGGACTCAAATACCTCTGACAAATGCAAAAATTTGCAGTAGCATTATTGAAAGAAATTCACAACTTGATTTGAATCTTGAAATAAAATCCATGCTGACTCATTTTGCTACTAATTGTATTTGCTGAGGAGTTACTTTATAAATATATTCAGCAATAATATTCTATCTGTGCAAAAGAGAAAACAGATGGATGATAATATCAGGTATCTATGACAACCAGTTGCTGGAGGAAAGAGAGCCCATCCTTATGGAATTCAGGATCAGTCTGTCTGGGAGGTATTGGAATGGGGGGNTAGAATGAGTGTCTGTTGATGACCCAGATTGGTAAGTGATTTCTCACAGTGGAAAAAGTACTAATGACATGGCAGATAGTTTATACATTAAAAGCATAAGGAACATTCAGCTTGGTATTTACCAGTATAAATTCAAACAATAGAGATAATAAAATCTGAACTTTGAACTGTTGCTCATTAACAAGAGAAATTACTAGCAACAAGAAATGAAGCCCAGGCTGGAACTGTAGCTCAGTNGTGGAGCAAGCTCCACTTTCCCTTAGGCTTGATCGTATGCACCACAAAATAAAGACAAATGAAAAGAAATAAAACCTCACTGCCAAGTAAGCATAGGATCCAGATAACAACATCCCAGGTGGAGGCCAGGATAAAACTCTAAGAGGCTTGTTGGCATAGAGTTTAATGCAACTTTAAAAATAGTTGCTACAATTAAGAGCTTGAATGTCCCCAAAAGGCCCCTGTGTTAAAGGCCTGGTCCGAGGAGTGGTGCTACCAGGAGATGATAGCACTGTGAAGATGGACTGCGGGGGGTATTTAGGTCATTGGGAGCCGCCTTTGAAGGAGATTGTGGGACTCTCTGGTCTTCTCTTCNTCCTTCTGTTTCCAAGTCAAGAAGTGAGTGATTTTCCCTGCTGTACACTCCTGCTGTTTTGTGTCTGCCACTTGCCTAAAAGCAACAGAACCAAACGAACATGAACCAGAACCTCCCAAATGGTGACTTGCAATAAACTTTTTCTCTCTATAGGCGCCTTCTCGTGAGTATTTTGTTGAAGTAACAGAAACCTAACTAATGTGGTAATGTTCCTGTTTCTCCTAATTATTGTTAGTGTGGGGTAGTGTGGGAGCAACAGCATGTGTGTGTGGGGGGGTTAAAAGACACTTTTCAGGACTTGATTCTTTCCTTCCACCTTTACATGGGTCCTGCGAATGGGTGGCAGGTGCTTTTACCTACAGAACCACCTCTCCAGCTTGCAGTAATCTTTTCTGTGCACTCTCCTGTAATTTCTTGGCTAATGCTCCACCTTTCTGATCTGTTCTCTTAGACCCCTCTATACAATCAAGTTCCATTGGTATCATCTGGTGTAGGGGTGGAGTCTTGAGGGGGTGAGGAAATTGANAGGGTAGAGTGCTGTTAAAAAGTACTGGTGCTAGGTAGGTCTCATTCTCAGAATTCTGGTTTAATGTGACTAGCATGTAGTCTTGGCATTTAACNGTTTTTAAGTCCGTCCTTTGAGTCACTCCAAAATGGCTGAATTTTAGAATCCCGGTCCNNTGTCCTAGACCTTACCATCTTGTTTCTTTGCTGTGCAACACTTTTCAGGGTACAACAGTTGTTTGCTTGTTCATTTATTATTGAATGCTAACCATAAAAGTTGGGCTTATGTGTCACCAAAAGTATTTGACAAGTGAATATATAATAGAATGGAAAAATCTGTGTGAGCATTTTGCATTCTAGATTTAAAACATTAAAATAGCCCCAAACAAAGCTGCTTCGNGAATAATGTGTCTGTGGATCCCCCTGGAGTCTTATTTAAATGTGGGTTCAGATTCAGTTTGACTTGGAAAAGAGCTGACTCTAACTAGCTCTCCTAATGAGCTACCAAAGGAGGGATGGCAAAAGCCTTGGGCAACATTTGCCAGAACCTCCTTAAAAGCAAGAACCACCTGGGGCTTCTAACTGAAAGAACAGATGATGGGCTCCTACTTCAAAATCGTGAATATAGGATTTCCACAGAGGGAGGCTGGCAGTCCACATGCACAAAAAGCATCAATAAGCTGGTNTTTGATGNCTTCCTCTTGATCCATTCCATTGATGAGACTTTCCACTGGATCGATTCTGTTTCTCCCTTCCACCTCTCTTCAGTTAAGATTTCTCCAGTATTTCTACATCTTTATTGAATTCTATTTTCATATGTTGAATTGACCTCCCTATTTCATTGAGCTGTTTGCTTGTGTTCTCTTAAGTGTTCATGTTCTCTTTGAAGTTTTTAAACATATATGTAAACATTCTCTTGCATTCTGTGTCTGGAATTTCACCTAAGTCATTTTCATGGGGGTCATAACTATGGAACTGATAATTTTTGGAGGAGATAAGTGGTCTTGGTTTTTCATGTTACTTGTGGCTTTGCACTAAGATCTGCCTATTTAGGGTTAAATTGTTGGTTAAGATTTTTGTTGTTGTTCTTTTCATTCGGGTAGCCTGTCTTCTTTCAGTGGCGGTGTTCACAGTATTCAGAGAGGCTGGGTTGTAGTGAAGTTGTGCCTGTGTTTCNTCCGATTAGATTGGTATTCCAGGTACTAAATTCTATCTCCAGTCTTCTCCTGTTGGTTCAGTGAAATCTGCAGCAACAATCACTGTATTAGTTAGGGTTCTCTGTAGGAATAGAATTGATACACACACATATGTCAGATTTTACAGGCTGTGGTCCAGCTAGTCCAACAATGGCTATGTACCAACAGAAATTCCAGTAGTTGTTCAGTCCATGAGGCTGGGTGTCTCAGCTGGTCTTCAGTAAATGCTGAAATCCGGAAGAAGTAGGCTCTAATGCCAGTGAAATAATGGACTTACCATTCAGAGTGAGGGCAAGCAGGCAAAGAGAAAATGTTTCTTTTTTCCATGTCTTCTATATAGGCTGTCACCAGATGTGGCCCACATTAAAGGTGGATCTTTCCACCTCAAAAAAAAAAAATCCAGATTAAAGGTGGGAAGACCCACTTCAAATGATTTAATGAAGAAAAATCCCTCACAGGTGTGCCCAGCCACTTGGGTTTTAGTTAAATCCAGATGTAGTCAAGTTGACAACCAAGAATAGCCATTACAATCACTATCCAGTGGTTAACCTACTCACAATAGAGAAGCAGGTAACAACAAAATAAACACTTGTTAAGTGCCAATGGAGAGCAATAATATTGGGTATCCTAATGCGGTAGATACTGTGGGTGGGGGCAAAAAGGAAANAGACGTAGAAGACAGTAAATAATCATGGCAGGACTCACGGTTGGTATTAGGTGGCTAGATGGGAGGCGGAGGAGAAGGGCATGTGTAGGAGTGGGAACAAGAGCGGCAAAGGAAACTATGGATTTCCAAATCTTGGTTAACGGTAGACTAAGAAGAGGGAAGTAAAGTTATGTACTAAAATACCATAAACTGGGTCAGCCTGGGGGCTTTGGGAGATGTAGTGTAAGAGGAAATGGCGCAGTGAAAGAGGGAAGAGAACTGGAGATCNTATNGAACTGTAAAGGGGGCACACAGCAGGGGGCAGCACTAGGATGCTGCACTGACCTGGGTGAGATAATGACATCACTCCCCAGGTCNTGCCGGGTCTCATGTCTGGCCACAGCAATGTCTTCCTACTGCTGGCCCAGACTCTACTCCATGCTGATTCTTACCAATCTTGTTCTTCTCTTGGGGATTCCCAGCTCGGTTTTCTGTGTGGANTTTTCTTGTGGAGCTACTTGGCTCTGCTCTGTTAACAGGGGAAAGCTGAGTCAAACTGCCCAGCAGCAGTTGCTGGGATCCCACAGGGCCAGCGCCAGGGGTAGCTGTCCAGAGCTTGTGCTTGGCTCCAAAACTTTGGCGTTCCGGGTTCAGATGCTGATGGTGGTCCTGGCAGCAGGCCAGGAGACCTCTTCTATAAAATCCCTATCAGAGCAGCTTTTGTAGATTTCCTGAAAGAGATTATTTTTAAATCCAGTTTGCAGTCCACTCCTGGAGTCTGCCAGATCCCGCACCTGTAGCAGCCACTGCACTGGCTGAATACTTACTGTGTGAAGCATATGACAGAGCTTCCTTCCTGTGGAAGCCCCAGTGTCCCTCTCCACATCAAGCCCTTGCTCCCTTGCCCCTGCATGTGGAGAGAGGATCCGAGTGTTCATATCACTAAAACATAGGCGAGTGGGAAGCGAAAAGCCAATATCCTGAGTAGGATGACCCAGACTCCTAAACAGATAAATAATGACTTGTGACCATTTAAGAATCTCAGAGAGGCACAGGGTGCTGTCCAAAGAGAAAACAGAGCAGAAGTAAATGTATCCTGTGTGTGTTTGCGCCTACAGAAGGAAGGTTGAACTTGGGGAAAGATTTCCACATTACTAACAATGACATTCTTAAACATAGAAGGGCAATGGCAATTGGAGACCTATGAATAATTATTCTCCTTGAAGATGTAATTGCTTGACTTGATCAAAGTTTAAAAGAGGGTGCTCTTAATGTCATGGGCCCCTCTAATTACCAATGCTTAGTTTGAAAANAATGTAGCATCTTTATAAAATCAACTTAGATACTATGGTTATTTTCAAGAATTCTACTAAATGGCAGATAGGCTCCAAAATNGTGGCCTTCAATATTAAGGGTGTGGCAATGCCAAGTGGACAGNTACAAGGGGGAGCACTGCACTGAGAGNCTCTATCACCACTCCTGTTCTGGTCTCTTGGGTCTCCACTGACTCTCAGTATCCCTGAAATACCTCCCACCCTCACTGAAGCCATTCTGAGGGAAAGGCTGAGCTTCCCAAGGGTCAGGGACACCCTCAGAAACCAGACAGAATAGAATCTCCTAGAACCTTCTCGATGCCCACTCTAGATGAAGAGCTACAGGCAAGCAGGCCATCAGTGATGGTTGGAGAGGAAAAATCTGTTTGCTCCAGGGCTGAGCACTGATAGGTTATGCAATGCCAAGTGGTCAACCCTGAACACATGCACATATGGACAATGAACTCAGTAGTGTGTGTGTGTGTGTGTGTGTGTGTGTGTGTGTGTGCCTGTGTGTGTGTTCATAGATTTGAAAGGGAGTGAGGAGAGAGCAGGAGAGGAGTTGGAGGGGTGGAAGTGATATAAACTCATGTATGAAATTCTCAACAAAATAAATTTTTAAAAGTAAAAGCAGGAGAACTATTATGTCTACTGGATAATGAATCACTGCTGCCTCTGAGTCCCCAAACATAATGGTCAGAGAAAAAGCAGGTGCTGCTCTGGCTTGATAGAAGTCATTATCACATGCTATTTAGAGTGTGTAGAAGGGCTTCTTGGCTCCCCTTGAATNCAGGAATTCTGTTTCCNACAGGCTTTCAGCAGCCATGNCTCTGGATCACCTGTCTGGTGACCAGAAGCCTGGATCCAACATTGTGTGCCTCCCCAGATAATGAGGTCAAATGTGCCAGACCTGCCAGGGGCCTGATAACTGGCTCATTAACATCTCTAGATGATAGTACTTTGATTAAATTTCACATCTCTGCCTGGTCCCCGTCTTATCCCTTCTAAAATTAGAGCTGGTATTTTGCTAATCATGCCCTTGCTTAAACTTTAGGCTGGTTCATGGGTAGTAGAAACTCATGATGTTCCTTGCACATTACTCCCAAGGACAGAGTTTTCTGGGTCACAAAACCTTAGGTTTTTATTCAAACGCTACTAGCTAGCCATTTTCCTCCCTTGGAATATGCTTGGGTACTTAATGCCAACAAAATATCACACAAAGCATAACCTTTGGACACCAGAACTCTGTGCTTTACTGACACTCCTGCTTCTAAACTAGATGCATAACAGTCACTTTGTTAGCATGATAGAAGCTTTCCATCTAGTATAAGGAAAGAGTGTTACTCCTAAAACCAGTAGAGAGAACAAAAATAACAGGGCAGAAACCCCTGGGATAGTAAGAGATCTATTCATGTAACTGGGCAGTATTATTATAATTATTTTTCCCATCCCGGTGTTCTGTTGCACAACAACATTGTTCTGTTTGAGAACTTCAGTTACCAAAGTCAATTTGTACTATTTTTATTTCAGTACTCAAAATGTAAAATTCCATAAGCCCTTGGGCCTAGGGCACGAAGCTCTTATGAGAAGGCAGATAGCTTTAGCGCTCCACGCAGACTGAGTGCGGGAAGGCCAAAGGGCAGACTACTGAAGACCAGAGGGCAGGTGAAGGAGCTGAGAACAGGATGCCAGTGCCAGTGACAGCAGGGAGACGAGCACCTACTTGCTGAGGCACAGGCTCTGGCCCTTGGTTACCTCCAGGAGGATGGTGATGAGGCTGCAAAGATGATGGGAGTAAAGATGTGAGGGAACTAGAAGATAGAAAATGAAGGGCGCATGCATGGTGGACCTGAGATCTTGGAGATAGTGGTTATGTGAGCATACATGTGGATTATGTGATAGTGGATATGTGGATAGTGGTTATG
>LZPO01044796.1:21172-36536 GCA_001675575.1 Neotoma lepida
GTGTGTGTGTGTGTGTGTGTGTGTGTGTGTGTGTAATGATAATGACTGAAGAAAAAAGACCATAAATTTGAGGGGGAGCAGGAAGAGGGTACATGGGAGAGCCTGGAGGGAGGAGGGTGAATGATATATTTTAATTAAAAATAAAATAATTTTCAAAACTTTTATGAGTATAAATGTTTTCCCTGCATGTATGTCTATGCATCGTGTATATGCCCAGTACCTGAAGAAGCCAGAAGAACGCATTAGTCCCCTAGAACTCAAATTACAGACAGTTGTGAGCTGCCATGTGGGTACTGCGAACCAAACCTGCATCCTCCATCAGANCAGCCAGTGCTCTTAATTGCTGAGCCATTTCTTCATCCCCATAAAATCAAGGTTTTAAAAGACTCAGTTCACAAGATTTTCCTCTGGTCTATACACCCACACAATATACACAATATCATATTCACGCTCTTGCTCTGTATCATTAATAATAAAGAAATAAATGTTCTAGATGTAAACAAAATCCAGGTTCCTTGGAAGATGCATGTAGGGGAATTGCAGAAAGATGAAGCTGATGCTGAGAATAACTGGTCCTTTAGTGTGAAGAACCAGTGAGCACATGTCAGGCTTTGTGAGACAGTATCTGTCACAACCACTCAGCCAGTCCTTGTCAGAATGCAGCCACAAGCAATACACAAACAATGGCTAAGGCTGTGTTTTAATAAAACCTCATTTATAAATGTGGGTAAAAAACAAACAAACAAACAAACGAATGATGTAACCCCTGAGCTGAGATAATGTGTCACGTGGTAATAAGCCCTGCATATGCTTGATGGGTGACTGAAGGAGAAAGTGGAGATGACAGACTCAGTCATTCTGCAGATCTCATACACTGTTTCACTCAGTACTCTTTGAAAGTGTTAAAAGCAAAAGAATTTTGCTTCCTCNAAGCTTTGAATAGGTTTAAAAGGAGTTGAAAGGTTAAAGTAAATTGGATTAGAGAAAAATATACATGATGGAAGNAAACAGTCTGGCTAGGCGAGTCAATGGTGGCAAAGTCCANTGACTATGCTCTTTGAACTGTCAGGAACTCAATTTTCTGTCTTAAAAATGACTATTTCATATTAGATGCACCCGATGTGCTTTTTAAATCTAGGGTTGCCNGGAAACCCTAAACCTTACAGANAATTAGAAAATGGCATCTGCATATACCTACCTCTCAAGATTTTGTATGTATTGCCCATTCCCCACAGGCCCGGTTACCTCTGCATTACTTCCTATCACAGCTTACTGCTGTTAAATATGTTGAATTTAACCAGAAGAAACCAGGTTTCTTTGTGGTTGGAGGACAAATAAACACATAAATATTAAGAGTGCTGTAGTGATTATATTATGTCCCCCAAAATATTGTGTACCCTAATAAAACTTATTTGGGGTCAGAGAACAGAACAGCCACTAGATTAAACATAGAGGTTAGGCAGTGGTAGCACACGCCTTTAATCCTAGCATTCCCGAGGCAGAGATCCATCCAGATCTCTGTGAGTTCAAGGCCACACTGGAAACAGCCAGGCATGGTGGCACACACCTTTAATTCCAGTGGCACACACCTTTAATTCCAGTACCTGAGATCTCATGTCTTTGCTTGAGAAAGACACATGCCTTTAATCCCAGAAAGTAGTGACAGGAAGCAGAAAGGTATATAAGGTGTGGAAACCAGAAGCTAGAAGGCCTCTTAAGCTTTCAGGCTTTGAGCAGAGTTCAGCTGAGATTCATTCGGGAGAGGACTCAGAAGCCTGCAGTCTGAGGAAACAAGATCAGCTGAGGAGTTGGCAAGGTGAGGTTGGCTGTGGCTTGTTCTGTCTCTCTGATCATTCAGAATTTACCTCAATACCTGGCCTGGTGTTTTCAATTAATAAGACCGTTTAAGATTCGCTCTACATCTGGCGCCCAATGTGGGCGCCAAATGTAAGAAGAACTTCTAACCAGTCTTATTAATAAACACGCGGAACAAGAAATAAGGGTGAAAATCTGACAGAGATCAGAGGAATTAGGAGCAAGCCACCACTCACCAACGCTGCTTCTACTTCCCAGGAGCGAAGCGGAGCAAAGAGCGTGCCTTCCGGTCTAACCTGGCTTTTATACCTGTCTATCTGTTAACTAATTTCCCAACCTCCCAAGCTGCATCACTTCCTGTCTTGTCTGCATGGATCTTCAGAACTCTAAGGTTGATACTGGGATTAAAGGCGTGTGCCACCACCTCCTACTGCTAGTTCCCCATGTGACCTTGGAGTCACAGAGAACCAAATGGATTAAGGGCATGTGCTAACTTGCATGGCTATTGTTTTCTATTAGTGGCTGGCAGCCCCGTTTTTCCTCTGACCCTCAGATANATTTTATTAGNGAGGACAAATAAGATATCACCACAGAGTGCAGCCTACTGTTTCCAGGAATAATAGTCAGCTATTTAATCACAGCTACACACCCCATCTTTATATCACAGCTACANACCCTATCTTTATATCACAGCTATATACCCCATCTTTATCAAGAGAGGAACCGTGAGTACTGGAAAACAGACAAATCCTTCTTCTGGGAGTCAAAAATGGGAGAAGTCAGTAGAAAATTTCCAAAGTGTAGAGTAGAGCCCTTTAAAGCAAGAGTAGGCTTACCATTAATTAAAGGTAATTTTCCATAGAGGCCTAAAACCAGGTCAGAAAACTCTGTTGCTGAACAGAGTGTGAAGGACCAGGTGTCAACTCCAACCCACACCTATGGGACCCAAGAGGGAACGAGGTCCTACAAAGGAAGGAGACATGCATTCTTCAAGTTTGTTTCCCAAAACTGGGACACATTTGTGACTGTGTTTTACAAAGTCTGGGTGGTCCACCTGGGACAAACATTTTCTGAAAGAGAAAAAGGTTCTGCATCCTCTTCCTTCTGCCTCATGACCTCTTTGTAGACCCTACATTGTAGTCATTACATTTCCTCAGATCTCACAGAAGCAGAGCAGAATGGGAGGGAGTGATGTCTCACTCACAGAAGGAAGTTTATACTGTCTTTGAAGATGGTTTCCTATCCAGTGTGTTAGCTACAGTTTTCATCAATGTGGTAGAGATTTATTTTACTCTGTAGTTTGAGGGTCTGAAATCATGATGGAGTTAATGGCAACAGGGGTATGAGGCTGGGACTCCTCATTTCCTGGTAGACCAGGACTCAGAAAGCGGTAGACAGAACCAGAGGTGGGATGTAACCCTCAAAGGAGTGGTCTATGTCNGTCATCAAGGCTTCATCTCCTAAAGGCTCCACAACCTCCCAAACACCAGCTGAGAGCCAAGTGTCTAAACACTTGAGTTTGGCNGTGGGAGGGGACACTTCAGACTCTAGCTGTAATGTAGGGTAATAATCAGTGACAAGCTTTTGTTTTTAATAGTGGTCTTGGACTTTTGTTAGAGAATATACTCATTTTATTTACAGTTTGTGTAAAAATTGTATTAAAAATAGCTGTATGTATTCCTGTAAAATCAAGTAAAAATTTTTAAATCATATTGTTGCTGACAGAAGTAGGAGAGATCATTATTACAGGATATAGATGGCAATGTGCCCAGAAGATCACCTTTTCATTTAGAGTCAGGAGTTATGATAAACAGACATGCTTCCACCATCAGTGCTGATGTACTTTTTGGAGCATCCTAACAAGGAAGTAACTGGTCAGGCAGAAGAAAAACATGTCAAAACAGGTCAAATAAAGTGAGTTTACTGGGAAGAAAGATGGATGAAAGTATACACAATTATCCTTCTCAACCAATAGGGTCAGAGACCCTAATCAATATTCATATTCAGATAATACATTCAGCTGATGGTTTCTAGAACAATTTGGCAGGTGGGTGAGTGCAGAAATGAACCCACTGTTCAAACACGTGAGTTTATTGGAGGCACTTCACACTCAAACTATAACACATGGCAATAAGCAATGACAAGCTTTTGCTTTCAATATTAGTCTTAGACTTTTGTCAGGAAATATATTCTAGCCTTCATTTCTAGAAAAGAATATAGTGTGTCATGTCTCACCTGGCTCCCATATGCCCATCAATTTCCATGAGCAATTTCAAGGTAACGTACGTTGACAGGTCAATCTATCTGAATGGCTGAAATCTCCTAAGTGTCAACAAAAAACAATTTTGTCTATTTTTAGGAACCAAGACATTCCAGTCAACTTGCCTGCCTCTTGGGTTGAGATCATGTTTAGAGAGAAAGCNAATCTGTATTTTTATATCTCGTAAGCTGTAAGTCATCAGTACAGTTTAGTGACATTATTTCAGGGTAAGAAAGGAGAAGATGAGAACATTCCTAAGCTGACCATACCTGTCAGGATACATTTGAAGCAGAACACACTGGAAATCAGATGCCGTACTCAAGATCCATGACTAGATGGGCTTATCACAACTACAGAGAACTGAAAAGGCCCTGTTCAGAAGCTGTATTTGGCAAATGAAGAGGGTCTGCCAGGTGAGGGGGGTTCAGCAGGGCTCCCCACAGTGCCTCTGAAAAAGCTGCAGAGCATGCAGTTTCAATCCCACTGTCTTCCCTCCTTATAGATCCTCCTAAATTCTATTCAACACCCTGGGTCAGATGTTCACACTCTGTGCCCTCTCTCTGTGTCTCTTTAAGAGTGCGACAATAATGTAAAGACAGCTCAGATCCTGTGACCCCAAGTACTTCCATTTATCAGATTTTTTGGGGTCAGTTTGGATAGCAAGGCTAAAANGAAAACTGGAGAGACAAGTGAATGAGGAAAATTTCTCCTGCCCTCTACTTTCTCTGGCCTTCTAAGTCACAGCAGGACTGGAAAGATGGCCCAGTCAGTNAGTGCCTGCCTCTCAATCATGAGGACCGTGTTTGGATCCTCAGAACCCACATACAAAGCTGAGCGTGGTGGCCTGGAACTCAAGCACTGGGAGGAGGAAGGGGCAGGGCAGGGCCCTGAAGCTCAATGAATAGCTAGCTAATCTGGGTGAATCAGTGAGCTTCGGGCTCAGCAAGAGACCCTATCTCAAAAAGTAAAGGTGGGTACTGATTAAGATCCCCAATATCTCCATCTCACCTCCACACATATACACATACAGATACCTACCCTAACAAACACACACAATATACATGTACCACACATACAGTGAAAAGAGGCATAGAGTAAGAAAATGATAACAAAGGCTGTGTGGTGTGCTCTGCTTTAGGAGAGAAGCAGCGTTTAGCTCTAGAGATTTACTGTATGTTTATAAAACATAACCATTGCTAGAGATTGTGGTGCACACCATTAATATGGCACTCAGAAGGCTGAGGCAAGAAGACTGAGAATTTGAGGGCCAATCTCAGAGTAACCTTGTCTCAAAAACAAAACAAAAGAAACACAAGAAAGCCAGCAACTTAGCCAAGGGCTCTGAAGGCAGGAACACATAATTGCTCTTAAACTGTGATCAAGTCTTTGAAGAAGTATTTTTTTAAGTTGTATTTATTTCATTTTATGCATATGAATGTTTTGTCTGAACCGATGTGTGTATAATATGTGTGCATAGATGTGAGAAGAAGGTATTGGTTCCCCTGGAACTGGAGTTACAAATGATTGNGAACCACCATGTGAATGCAGGGAATTGAACTCAGGTCCTCTGCAAGAACTACCAGTGCTCTTAACCACTGAGCCAATCTCTCTAGCCCCTGAAGAATTTTCTGAAGAACATCAAATTCTTCTTTCCCCAAATGGAATATATACTTAGAATTTATGGAAAAGGTTGACTGGACAGCTGGGCATGATGGCAGACAATTGCAGTTCTAACACTTGGGGAGTAGATGCAGGGGGATCTGGAGTGCAAGGCCAGGGCTCCCTGAGACCCTGTCTCAAAAAGGAAAAAGGAAAAACAAACTGTTTGAGGAGGTGCCTCAGGANGTAAAAATCTTTCCATGCAAACAGGAAGACCTGTGTTTGGATCCCTAGAGTCCACATAAAGTGGAGACAGTAGCAGATATCTGTAATCTAAGTACACCTACAGTGAGATGGGAGATGGAGACAGGAGAAAATCCAGAAGCTTGCAAGTCAGCTAGNCTGGAATCCACAGAGGTGGACAACAAGNGACCCTCTCTTAAACTAGGTAAAAGGTCAACACCACACTTGCATTGTCTTCTGACCTCTACTCACACACACATGCATATGCACACAAACACACAAGATTTTTTTTAAGGAGCTCCTTTGTTGCCTTGAGAACTCAAGAAGCCCTCAGCACTGAAAATGTTTAAGCTGATGGTGGTCTGAGCTGTAATAATCAGGGAAGGCTAAGCTGAAGTGACAGGTATACACTAGAAGTTCACTGTCGCAAAGAATGAGTTCATTAGTCTGTTTCTGCTTCTGTCCAAGGCAAGTTCTCACTCAGTGGTATTCTGTCTCTCCAACACACACACACACACACACACACACACACACACACACACACACACCCCTTTTCGAGGAGCCATGACAGAACTGTACTGGGTATCACCATCTCAATGCCATGAATGAGGAAAGGACACAAATCCATGTAGGGAGGATGTCATAGAGCGGGCCAGTAGGCCCAGTCCTGGCCCTTCCTTCACTACTCTCATTGCTATGATGATTACTGTAATTGTCATCTTGACAGGATCTAAGATCCTGTGGGAGATGGGTGTCATGTGTGCTGGTTGAATTTTCTTGTTGTTGTTTCAACTTGATACAAATCTAGCTATGCATGGAAAGAGGGAATCTTAATCGAGAAAACGCCCCCATAAGATTGGCTGGTAGGCAAATCTGTGGGGTATTGTCTTGATTAATGACTAATGTTGATGGGTAGCCCACTGTGGGCAGTGCCACCCCTGTAAAGTGGGGATTTAATAAGGCAACTCTATGTAGTTAAAAGGAGGTTTATTTTAGGGTAACTTATAGCCAGTAAAGGGGTTGGTTACAGGATCTGGGAGAGGTGAGGTGCAGTCCAGCAGGGTTCTCTGGAGAACTCTGACTCAGTCTGCCATTCAGCATCCAGGATCATGAGGAACCAAGAGAGCCTGCACATCCAGATCTCTGGTCTTAAGGGCTCCCATCTTGGCCTCGCCCCAGGGGCAGATCATAGGTAGGTGTGGCAGTTACTGGAAGCCTCACTAGAGGTAGTGCTTCTATGTCAAAGCTGGAACAACTACCTACTACACCCTTGGGTTGGTGGTCCTNAGTTGTATAAGAAAGCAGGTTGAAAATGCCAAAGGACTAAGCCAGTAAGTAGAATTTCTCCATGACTTCTACCTCCAAGTTCTTGTCCTGACTTCTAAGCTGAAACAAACCCTTTCCTCCCCAGGTTGTTTTTGGTCATTGCATTTTATCACATCAATAGAAATGCCAACCAAAACAGCATGCCTGTGGGGGATTATCTTGATGGGGATGGGTGGAACCATTCCTTTGCTATAATCTTGGACAGTCTAAGTGGAGAAAAGAAACTGGGTAGCAAAATCATCAATCTCTGCTCCCTGATTATGAAAGCAATGTGACCAGCCTTCTAGTTCCTGCCTCTTTGACTGCCCCATCATGATGTACCTGACAGTACCTTGAACTGTGAGCTAGAAGAAGCCTTTTCACCCTTAAGTTACTTTGGTCAGAGTATTTTACCATAGCAACAAGAAAATAAACCACAACTAGGGCATTGGTAAAATTCAGCTTCTCGGCCCCAAACTAACTACAAAGAAGAGGAAGAAACACAGTCTACTCCGTGATCTGTGATAAGTGGTTGAGCATCTCAGTTACATTTTCTTCCTCTGCGACCATCAGACCATCTCAATTGTTACTACCACTGAAGTGAAAAGACAACCCACAGCATGNATTGTAAGTATGATAAGGATTTATATAAAGATGATTATAATTCAACATTTTGAAACTATTAAAAACGATAATTTTCCCTTAAGAAGCATGTAAGTGATAAGTAAGCACAAGCAAACAGCAGCACTAGCCCCAGGGGACACGAAAAACAAAACTACAATGAAGTACTAATTCAATACCTACCTGGATGGCCAGAATAAAAAACACACACAATGCTAAGTGTTGACAAGGGTGTAAAGAAATTGCACTCCTTGTGTATCACTGGTGAGCATGTAAACTTCTGGATGCTTTAAAATTAAATTTGACANGTGCTCATAAAATTAAATATAGTTACCAGATGGTCTATTAATTCCACTCTTAGGTATAGAAACAAGAAGGATATAAGCAAGTGTCCATAGAATACAAATACTTGCACACAAATTATTCTTAGCTGAATTATTCATAACATTCAAAATGTGGAAACAACATAAAACCTAAGTGACCATCACTCACAAATGAATAAATGTTATCTAAATATAATGGAATTAACTCTTGCCACAAGAAGGGATGAAGTACTGATATATATATATATATATTCATATATGTCATATATACATATATCAGCATATATATACACATATATATTATATAGATGGAACTTGAAAATATTAGGCTAACTAAAAGAAGCTAAACACAAAGAGCTGCATGTTATAAAATTCTGTTTGTAGACAATNTCTACAATAAATGTATCTGTAAAGAAAAAAATGGTATATTACTGGTTCCCAAATCTGGAGACCAAAATATATATCTGATGATAGATACTGGGTTTCTTCTTGTGGTAATAAGAAGGTGATGGTTACATAACACTGTGGCTATACTAAATACTTTGAATTATATAATGTACAAGGGTAAACTAGGTTGTACGTTAATTTAAGTAATGAAGCCATTCATCAAAATAATATCTCCCAACACTAAGGTTACAAGTTATTACCTCTGTAGAAATGAGAATATAGTTGACACATGCCTGCATTAATTAGATGGCCATGAGATCAAGTCCCACCAATAAAAAATGCTGGAATATCAGTAACTACAGGAATCATGGGAGCCAGATCATGCCAAAAACAGAGCCACTGTTACAGAGCCCAAGAGTATAGTCAACATTTGGAGCTGTGCTTCAGATACTCAGAAACATTTCTAAACTATTACAGGAGAAACACAGTGAAGCCAATCTATTTTATAGTTTCCTTGTTATAGAAGCTAGTGCTACTCTCATACTAAGGTAGACAAATGAGGTAATGTGCTCAAAGATCTAATATACATGACATTGGCTTAACAGTCACATAGTGAATAGAAAGAAAATGGCTATTACAGATGAAAAAGTTAGAACATTTGTTTACCGCTCCCCCCCACACACACAAACATTCTCCTGAAATAACATGCTACTGAGTCAGTAGCTCTAGGGAAAATACTTAAATAAAACTGAATATTTCTGTGTGCTGCCTACTCCTTGTTATTTTTAGCAGCCCTTTATAAAACTGAGAACTCAGAAAAACATTGGTTGTTTTCCAACCAAAAAATGGAAAGAAATAGAAAAAGCACAGAAAAGTATAGTTTTACATTCATGTATTTGTTCATTCATTCAACAGATATGTTCCAGATACTTGGAATGCATCAGTGAATAAAAACACAAATAATTTATAATCCATCTGGAAAGACACAGAACAAGCAATATGCATGCTAATATATTATCTGTGTCAGAAATAGGTTATGGATATTATGTCTTATGGCTCCCTCCTGCAATCCCAGCACTGGGGAGGTGGAAGCAGGAAGATCAGGAGTTCAAGATCAGCCTTTGATATGGTGAGTGTGAGATTCAGGATATATGAAATCCTGTTTCAAAAAAAAAAATCAAACAAACAAAATACTACAGAAAACAAAATCATGGGCTGGGGTAGAACACTTGCCTAAAATGTATGAGGGCTAGGTTCCATCTTCAGTTCCGACTCCTCCCCCCAAAATCACAGAGGGTGGTAAGGGCAAGAGAGGAAAACACTTATGATTCTGCATAAGGATTGCCTTCATTGAAAAAAACAAGAGCAATGGTCTGCCCAGGGTGGGCTAGATGTACTGATGTCTATGAAAACTATGTTCCAGGCGAAGGGCTCAGAGGAGCAACGCCTGAGATGGAGATGGGCCTAGCAAGTTCAAGGAGCATCAGAGAAGCCCATGCAGCTAAAACCGACAANCAAAGAGAATTATCAGTAAGCATTAGTCATGCTGGAAANGAGGCAGACTCCACTACAATCTTTATTCCTGGGGAAGAGACAAGGCTTTCTAGGGTGTTGCTCCAGAGTGACAGTTTAAAGGACTCAACCTTGCTGTGAGGGGAAATGCAGAAACAGGTGGGTCAGGAGGTTCCNGCCACAGGCCATACGGGATGGTAACACAGGGTCTAAGAGAAGAGGAAGGGCTCATTTTGGGAGGGGCATCCTTATAGAAAGGATGGCGGTAGCTTGTAAAAGAAAGGGATGAATGACTGTGTTGGCTTGGGTGAGGAATGTCCTGTATAAGCTCACGTATTTGAACACATGGTCCCCAGTTCATGGCACTGCTTGGAAAGGAACCTTTAGGTAGTGGATCCTTGGTAAAGGAAGTNCTTCACCGGGGGGTGGACTTCCAGGTCACTCTCTCTGCTTGTGCTGTGTTTATGGTTGCAGATGTGATCTCTCTGCTTCCTGTTACACTGCTTGATGCCATGTCCCATCCACCCCACCCCACCCTCACCCCATGTAGCTGCCATTTTGG
Organism: Neotoma lepida; assembly: GCA_001675575.1. Lineage (NCBI taxonomy): Eukaryota > Metazoa > Chordata > Mammalia > Rodentia > Cricetidae > Neotoma > Neotoma lepida. The sequence continues at coordinate 31,800 of LZPO01044796.1, forward strand.
ACTCACCTTGTGAAAACATTAGCAAAATGAAGTCATTTCTTCTTAAATTGCCTATAGCTGTAGTAGTTTATCACAACAATGAAAAAGTAACTCTGAAGTCATTCAAAGAACAAGGTAAAGTGATACAAACAAAAAGAAAAGAACAAAGCAAAGTGTAAACGAAATAGTTAAGTTACCCATCCAGCACCACAGAGAACTTGTCATGGACCATGTTAGAAACAAGGCTTAGGTTTAATCAAAATAGAATTTCCTAGTACCTTCAAACACCACTGAGTTGAACTGGCTGTCCAAAAGCTGAACAACTTAGGGCTTGCTTTTTCTCCCTAATCTCCTTTCTATAGGCCTCACTGAGAGGGGACTTTTTGTGAGGGATGATTAGCACATGGAGGACCACAAGAGTCTAATGCATTTGAGAACAAGTGAGCCAACAGAACAGAAGATAGAGAGGNGAAAAATCTTTTATTCTTTGTTTTTTGCAGTGCTAGGAATTGAAATGAGGGCACCAAACATGCTAGGCAAGTACTCTGCCATTAAACTACATCTGCAGACCCCATTCACCTTCTATTGTACCTACCTCCCCACAATAGCCTACCAGGCAGGGTGCTCTTGGCAGTTGTCCAATGCCTACTTTCTTCCTTTAGAGAATGAGAACAAGGTACTTAGAAAAAGTTAGAACTTTTCCTTGGAAACACACAGGAAAAAAAAGACATTAATTTTCCACCATAATAATGAAGATTATTAAGCAATACCCATAGAAAAATACTTAATCTTAGAATGGAATAATTCTTCAGAAGATGTCTTTAAAACATCACTTTAAAGTTCATCATAATGAACTAGGTCATTCTACCTTCACAATGTGGCTTTTCAGCCAATNATTTTTCTCCCAGAGGTAGCAATATTATGAAAGCAGTCTAGATTTGGGGGAATTATACTTAAATTAGTCCTAATCTCAGCCATTCCACCTGCTAGCTGTGTGGCTTTGGAAAAGCCACTAAAAAAAAAACTTTAAGATTCAATTGTTCTGAGAGAAGCTGTGGTACTAGATAATGGAGCTTGCACAGAGAAGGGAAATATTATAGGAACCATCCCACAGATAGCTCCAACAGAGCTCAGGTTCTCCTCCACATAGGAGGCTCCACAGCAGTGTGGTAGCAACTTCCTGAAGACCTGGAAAATATCTCTCTAGTTGGCCAAAATCAAAGGGGGGAACTTTGTTTTCTGTCCAGACACCTCTGCTTCATTTGCGGGACATCTTTTGCAAGCTCCTTGACCCCAAGCACAGTGCTTTCAAAGACGACCCATCTTCAAGAGTTGGACAGAGTGATGAGAAGAAACGTCTCAGGAAAGAAATTATTCTTGTGATGTCTTCTGCTCTAGCTCAAAGTTTANGGTTACCAGGAGATCAAATACATCAAGTCTGTGGTAAAAATAACATTTCTGTGGAGGTTTGTTTGTAGAGTCCAACCTGTTCAGAGGCTACACTTCTCTGTGATTTTATGGTCTGATATTTCCATTGATGGCATTTCAGTTGCATGTAGTCAATTACAAGCTTTTCTAGCACCACAGCACTGGCTCCAAGCTCCTGCTAATTATAGGAGATGCTGTGGAGAATCATGATAAGGGGGTTGCAAATGCTTTGATTAAAATGACATTTACAGAATTGACATTTAAACGGATCGTTTGGTTCTTCTTCCATGCTATAAGTTGATCCATCTTTTGTGGTGTTTATGAAAGATAGTTTGGAGAACTCTTGAAGCAAACTAGTGGCAGCAGCTGTCTATGAAGTCAGAAAATCCTGTTGCTACTTAAGGGGTATGAACGTAACACTGGATGAGTAAATTGCCTCACAGCATTCTTGGACATATGTCAGCATTTCTCCTTAGTAACCTCTACCTTTGCATAAAAAGGGATTGAGAGAAAAGGAGTAGAATTTAGGACCTAACAAAAGTTCTTGCTTTTATTCTCAGATCAGCTGGTTGTTTGATCTTGCATATTAGAAAGAAACCTATTTTCTCTCGTGTAATTTGGGGATAATGCAGAAGACTTTTTCAAGGTCTAACAAAACAAATGCTAGAAAATATCTGCGTTGGGAGTAGTATTCAGTAGTCAGTCAGTAAATGGTCACTCTTCTTTACATAAATACCTATCATGATTCTTTTAGTATTTAGAGATCTTGCCAAGGAGAATATGATGTGAGATCTTTGTCAAATTACACACCTGCTGGAGAGAAATTTTGTATCNATGGGGGAAAAGAGAAGAAAAGAAAATGGAAGAGCCATATGCCAGCAGTCAGACATTTTTGGTGATAGGAGATGCACTGGGACATTGACAAGTGGTGTCATTCAATGCTCACAATAACATTTTTCCTTTTTTATATCAAGATATAGTTCACCCACACCCAAAATGCGCCAGCTTCAGTTACGTAATTCAGTGACTTTCAGTGAATCCACAATTCTGTGCAGCAGCCATTACTATCTAATCCCAGTACATTTTTCATCATGAAAAGTAACTACAAATCCATTAGCAGTCACACCCTGCTTTTCCCAGTGCCCAGCCTTTGAGAACCACTATCTTCTAATTATTCTACAAAAAAAANTACCGTAGATNAGGTAAATTTATAAATAATAGAAATGCATCACCAGATGAAAATGCCAGCACTAGGTATCTCATGGAAGCCTTCGTGTTGAGTGTTTATACGACAGANAAGATGGAAATGGGGCCTACACTGAACTCTCACTACTTAATCACTGCTCAAAGGACTTAGCTCTTAGGAGCACATCACCAAGGATTAAGTTTTTTTGAAGGGACACATTAAAACCATAGAAACTGCTGATCCACTTCCTATCTCTGTGCATTTGTCTGGTTTGGATTTTTATTTATAAATCATGCAATCTGCAGCCTTTTATGTCTAGATTTTCCATTCAGCATGTTTTCCAAAGTTCATCTGTGTTATAGAATGTTCAGTATTAGTTCCATCTTGTGGTGGAATAATGTTCAATTTTATAGACACACCATATTCTTTATTTTTCTGTTAATGTGGAATAACAGTTTACAATTGAGAATACATCNCTGTATGTTTACTATTTTGTCNTACTGATATTTCAATGTCTTAATATTTTAGAGATTATCACAGATATTATTTTGACACTAACATTTTATTTCATTTTATTCATTGTTCGTATGGGGGCAGACAGAGAATGCTGGTGTATTCCATGGCCCATTTGTAGAGGTCAAAAGAGAAAGTCAGGTTCTCCCCTTCTATTGTGAGTTCCAGGAATAGAATTGGATTCTTTATGTTTCAATTTTTTAAGCATCTAAGATTAAATGTGTATATGAAATGTAAAAGGTTCTAATATTTTTTTTCCAAACCTTATTATATCTATGTATTTCATAGGAAGAGAAGCAATAGTCAATAAATATTGAAATGATTTTTTACTTCATTAGTGATGGAGGAGATATAAATCCAGAACACATTATGACACCATATTAAGTTCTTTCAAATAGCAAACACATTTGAAAGCTTAACAATATTCAGAATTCAGAAGTCCATCTTGAGTTACCCCCTGTGCTGGCTAATTTTGTGTCAACTTGACACAAGCTAGAGTCTCTTTGAAAGAAGGAACCTCAACGAAGAAAATACCCCCACTAGACTGGCATGTAGGCAAGCCTGTCATGCCTTTTTAAATTAATGATTGATGTGGGAGGGCCAAGCTCATGGTGGGCAGTGCCACCATTGGGTAGGTGGTCCTAGGTGCTATAAGAAAGCAAGCTGAGCAAGCATGAGGAGGAACAAGTCAGTAAGCAGTGTTCCTCCATGGCTATGCATCAGTTCCTGCCTTCAGGTTCCTGCCTTGAGTTTCTTCTCTGGCCTCCCTCAGTGATGGAGTGTGACTTAAAAATTGTAAGTCGAAATAAATCCTTTCCTCAAGTTGCTTTTGGTCATGGTGTTTTATCACAGCAATAGAAACTCTGACTAAGACAGCTCTCTATACTCTCCCTCATATCTTATCTATAAATGTCCTCCATTCTGTTCAGACCATCGCTGTAGGCCTTGGATTCAAAGAAAGTGGGCTCCTTTACCAAGTGGCAGTCTCCCACTCTTTTGCCATGTGGTCTCACTTCTGCCTTGGCTCGATCCTGCCTGCACCTTTTTTTATTCCCAGAGACCACTAAGTCCAACTTGAACTTACCAGGGTGTAAAGCTCCCTCCTCTAGTTGCAATGGCACCATTTCAGCCTCATTGTGCTTCCAGAACTGAAATCTGCACACTCCAGGAGAGTCTGTTTCCACATTTCAGCGCTCAGAGCTGAGAAAGAAAAATTAGCTTCCATCCAGAAACTCTTGCGACTATGGATCCAAGGAGTTGTATAATGATGGACTTCTGGCCTCACAAAGAATCACCCTTTCCTCTTCCCAATATCTGGTCTTCCCATGGATTTCTTACAATGTAGAATTAAGACCCAATAAATCACTGGACTTTAAAAATACACCTTGAGGAGAGTTCAGAAATGAGTGTTATCACACATACTTTTGAAGCAAAGGAGTTCACGTGAACACATCAAGCCAGTAGCTTCCTTGACGAAGTAGGGCAGCTCATTTCTTGGGATTGTCNTTGTTACCCACTCTTCAGAGGGCATCTGCTTTTAAGAAGGATTTTCTAATTTGTGAACTACTTGATTTCTTTTGTCTTATATGACGTCACTAGGCTATCTTTATAACACCATCTCCATTTCCCAA
>LZPO01044796.1:46189-63429 GCA_001675575.1 Neotoma lepida
ATTTTTTTTTTTTGTCTTTTAGGAGCAGGATATGAGTCAGGGATCAACAAATCTGACTTTCAAATTGTTCATTGACCTACACATTTCTAATTTATGTGGTTTACTTATTACCCAAGTAATTTTTATATTTTAAAATGTTTCAAATAATTCACATTCTACCTATCTATCTGTAAATGTGTGTGTATTTTTTCAAGAGTTTGGTATAGCCCAGACTGGCCTTGAATTCCTGAACTTTCTGCATCACCCCTAAGAGATGGTAGCACAGAAGTAAGCTAACTTCTTAAAACTTTTTTCATAGGTATAGATTTCTACTAGCCCTCATATTTCCATTGAGAGGAAAGAACATTTTTCTTACAATGCCAGGGATTAAATCCTTAGAGGCTGTGGAGAGTGCTCTTCCACCAACTTGCATGCCCTGCCTCCATGTAGAGGAGAGAAGTTCTGATCAGATCTGGAGAGGAGAGACACCTGTGTGGTCCCTCAGAAGGGAAGACTGCTCATGTCCTAACCCTTCCCCTGGGGTTGATACCTAAACCAAAGGAGAAGCAGAAGGAAGACACCTCTGCTCTGTCTTGCTTCAGCCTTTTGAGATACTTATGACCAGGTATGGAAGACGGATTATATTTCTAGACCCAAGTTCGGTTCTCTGTTCTCTCACTGAAGGGGCATCTATTCATGGTTTCTCAACCTGTGTCTGAGGTACACAATCAGGGCTCCCCTCCTTACTGGCCTATTTATTTTCAGTTGAGGGGGGAAATATAGGAAATTTTATCCTATATTGGTATTAGTACAAGCCTTTCTTTAATTCATCTTTAGCAGTTACAAGTTGAAATTTCAGGAGCCAGTTCAGACATTCCTGTATATTTAAATTCTGTCACAGAACTCTGAAGTTTCTTCCAGCATTAGGGTGTAGGATTTTTTTAAACCTAAGATCCAGAGAAAGGAGACTCCAAGTGTTAGCAACATTTCAGTACCAATTTAGTCATCTGGAAACAACTGAGACCAGATGGCAGGACTTATCTCCAATGAGCAACCAGGGGAAGGGTTGTAAGGTATGTCACTTACTCCTTCTAACACCTGGCTACAGTATACATCAGTATATCTGAGCCACATAGGAAACAAAATTGTTTTTCAAACCTGCAGAGATCGTCTATAAACTCTGGAGCATAGAAATCTGATTATAAAAGCTACATGAGAACACAACACATCCATTGGGGCATCAGAGGGTCTCCTAGGGTTCCACTGAATCCTGATGTTAGACTCTGCATACTCCCAGGCGATCAGAACACATTTGAAGAGCAAAATTTGAATCCTGCTATCTCAGGGATTGCTGAGATCACTGCCTGGACCTTGGTCCAATCCAGACCTGCTCCCTGCGTGGACAACAGTGGAAAAAGGTACCCTGTTTTTTGGCCACAATGTAGGGAGGCAACCAGTTGCCAGCTTCGTCTCCTTTGGTAAAGAGGAGAAGAAAATGATAGAAAGAGAATCAGGAGCCTACACTGATGAGCCACACTTGCTTTCATCCAGTCACAGCCCCAGCCTGAGTGGGCCTGGCAGGGACACCTGTCTCTCTCAGGCTGCCATTTTTTTCACTCTCTGTCTCCACCCCTCTCTCCTTTCATTTTCTCTGTCTTATTCTGACACAGCCTGACCAGTTCTCCATTAGACAAGACCATGTATCCAATACAGCCAAAGGTCAGGACAAGGTAATCTGTGAGGCCTAACTAGGTTCCTTCCTTCTTGGGGGCTCCAGGAATTCCTCCCCTTTCTGTCTTGCCTTGAGACTTGCTCAGCTTGGTGACCCCATGATCCTCCACTGTCTCTCCACAAGATTAGCTTGGGACAGCCTGGAAAGCTCTTGACTCCTGGAAATGTAGAGTTTGGGGGCACTCACCCTTCTTTCCATNCCTGTTTAGATAATCCAAAACCCAAGGTATGCCTCCAGACGGTTGGATTTGAACCCCGTTTTTACCTTCCATGGGTTCTGCACCCACCATGGGTTCTAAATTATCTGTTCCAAAGGAAGAGTGCCTGTTTGCAACTATGCCTAGAACCAGAATGCCTGCAGTTTCTATTGGGTCCCCAAGCCTATGTCCCTTAACTGAGATAGGGTGGCCTTACTGTCTCCCCGATTCAAAGTCATGGATCTCTTTGAAGCTGATGCTGAAACACAGACTTTCTTTATTGCAGGATCTGTAAGATCATTAGGGTTTGGTTTAAAAGGCTGTAAAATTCCAAGCAAAGGTTAACTTAAAACCTGTAAGAAAAAAGTTAATAGTAGAAGGTGTATCTACAGGTAATCTTAATTGGCTACAGCATGACATATATGTAACTTGGATTCAACTCTTGTTTAGGAAAAGAGAAAGAAACAGAGAGTAGGTTTGAGAAAAATGTTTAAATATATGGTTATATTTGGGGGAAATAAATGGTATAACAGTCCACATTTAATATGTGAGATATGTGGCTACCATAGGGACTTGTGTCTGAATGGAGATGGGCTCACCTTATCAGGGAGCTGGTCTCACCTTGAACAAAAAGCAACCATGTGGCTCATCACCATCTTGACTGATGACTTCATCAAGATAGAAGCAGCCCTGTGACTTGACCTCCATCTTTGCTAATGTGTCACATGTAACTTCACGGCCGTCTTGGTTAATGTGACCACATGACATAAACCGACTATGGCAGCACTCATAAAACCTTTTAGTCCTACTGAGCCCTCTGCTTATTTTATATCCCTTTTTTATTAGACTAAGGGATATAAACACCAAGCCTCCAAGATATTTTGGACTAAGATGGATTTTTGTGTGATGATTTTATCTTAAGGGTGAAAAGTAACATATGAGGACAAAAACCAAAAACAAGGTTTACAAAAATAGAACTTAGCAACTACATATGTTTGATAATTAATGTTTATAAATCCCCACATTTATAATAGTCTATTCATGCTAGCAGAAACTGACTTATGTATGTATGCCTAATCACTTACGTCTTTGCTAAATTTGTTAAGCTTTAGCTATTTGAAGAAACTGAGTCATAAAAAACCTGTGATATTTTGTAAAAGCACACTATAAAAGGATCAGGAGCATAAACCACCACCCATTACANCCCCAATAGCAGGCCAGCAGGAAAGAATCCTATGGGCAGGCCTTCTCACCCCCAACCCCCGACTGGACCCTGCAATCTACAATCTGCAATCTACCAGTCCCACTCTGTACCCATCCATGCCCCCAAGACCCCCAAAGCTCCCTGAGACACAAACATTGCCAGTGCTGATTGGACCAAGAGTGACTCCCTGAGACACAAACACTGTTTGCATCAATTGGAGGAAAAGATGGGTAGATGCAAGTGCAAGAATACATTAAACAACATAAAGAGAAATATGGCACCACCAGTACCTAGTGGTTCTACTCCAGCAAGACCTGAACATCCCAACGTACAAGAAGTGAAAGAAAACAATCTTAAAAATGACATTTAAAGAGGAAATGAAAAATTCCCTTAAAGAAATCGAGGAAAAGACAAACAAAAAATTGGAAGAAATCAATAAATCCCTTTTAAAAAGTAAAAAAAAAGAAGAAGAAGAAAAAGAAAAAGAAAAAGAAATCAAACAGGTGAAGGAAACAGTTCAAGACTTGAAAATTGAAATAGAAACAATGAAGAAGACACAAACCGAGGGAATGCTGGAAATGGAAAATCTGAGTAAATGAACAGGAACTACAGATGTAAGCATAATCAACAAAATACAAGAGATGGAAGAGAGCATTTCTGGTGTTGAAGATACAATTGAGGAAATAGATTCGTTGGTCAAAGAGAACATTAAAGCCAACAAAGTCATAACACAAAACATCCAAGAAATCTGAGACACCATGAAAAGGCCAAACCTAAGAATAATAGAGATAGAAGAAGGCAAAGAATACCAGCTCAAAAGCACAGAAAATAGNTTCAACAAAATAATAGAAGAAAACTTTCCCAACCTAAAGAAGGAAATGCCTACGAAGACACAAAAAGCTTACAGAACACCAAATAGACTGGATCCCCAAAAAAAGTCCCCTCACCACATAATAATCAAACCACTAAACATACAGAATAAAGAAAAAATACTGAGAGCTACAAAGGAAAGAGCTAAGTAACATATAAAGACAGACCCATTAGAATAACACCCAACTTCTCAATGGAGACTCTGAAAGCCAGAAGGTCCTGGACAGATGTTATACAGACACTAAGAGATCATGAATGTCAGCCCACACTATTATACCCAGCAAAACTCTCAATCACCATAGATGGAGTAAACAAGATATTCCATGACAAAACCAGATTTAAACAATACCTATCCACACATCCAGCCCTACAGAAAGCACTAGAAGGAAAAATCCAACTGAAGGAAATTAGATGCATCATCAAAAATACAGGCAATAGATAATCCCACACCAACAAATCCCAAAGGGAAACACACACACACTATCACCAGAAAAATAACAAGAATTAACAATTACTGGTCATTAATGTCCCTTAATATCAATAGACTCAATTCACCTATAAAAAGACACAGGCTAACAGAATGGATACAAAAACAGGATCCATCCTACTGCTGCATTCAAGAAACACACCTCAATTTCCAAGACAGCCACTACCTCAGAGTAAAGGGTTGGGAAAAGACTTTCCAATCAAATGGACTTAAGAAGCAAGCTGGTGTAGCTATCCTAATATCTAACAAAATAGACTTCAAACTAAAATTTATCAAAAGAGATTGAGAAGGACATTACATATTCATCACAGGAAAAATCCATCAAGATGAAGTCTCAGTTCTGAACATTTATGCCCCAAATACAAGGGCACCCACATATGTAAAAGAAACATTACTGAAGTTGAAATCACACATCAAACTCCACATATTAATAGTGGGAGACTTCAACACCCCACTCTCACCAATGGATAGATCTGCCAGACAGAAACTAAACAGAGAAATAAGGGAACTAACAGATGTTATGACTCAAATAGACTTAATAGACATCTACAGAACATTCCACTCAAACACAAAAGTATATACTTTCTTTTCAGAATCCCATGGAACCTTCTCTAAAATTGACCACATACTCAGTCACAAAGCAAATCTCAATAGATGCAAAAAATTTGGAAAAACCTGTATTTTATTGGACCACCATGGCTTAAAGTTAGATTTCAAGAACAACAAAAATTACAGAAAGCCTGCAAACTCATGGAAACTGAATAATGCTCAACTTAATCACCACTGGGTCAAGGAAGAAATAAAGAAAGAAATTAAAGACTTCCTAGAATTCAATGAAAATGAATGTACAACATACCCTAACTTATGGGACACTATGAAAACAGTACTAAGAGGAAAGTTCATAGCTCTAAATGCCTACATAAAGAAGTTGGAGAAATCTCACACTAGCAACTTAACAGCATACCTGAAAGCTCTAGAACATAAAGAAACAAACACACCCAGGAGGAGTAGATGCCAGGAAATAATCAAACTGAGGGCTGGAATCAATAAAATAGAAACAAAGAGAACAGCACTGAGAATCAATGAAACAAAGAGTTGGTTCTTTGAGAAAATCAACAAGATAGATAACTCCTTATCCAAACTAATCGAAAGAAAGAGAGGGAATATCCAAATTAAAAAAAAAACAGTAACAAAAAGGGAGATATAACAACAGACAATGAGGGAATCATCAGGTCATACTTCAAAAACCTGTATGCCACAAAATTGGAAAATCTGAAAGAAATGGACAATTTTCTGGGTAGGTACCACATAACAAAATTAAATCAAGACCAGATAAACAATGAAAATAGACCTATAACCCCTATGAAAATACAAGCCCTCATTAAAAGTCTCCAAAAAAAAAAAAAAGCCCAGGGCCAGATGGTTTCAGTGCAGAATTCTACAAGAATTTCAAAGAAGAGCCAATAGCAAATGATGCTGCTTCTGCACCAGCACATCCTGACTGGTTTGAGATAGGGACCAGTCAAAAATTCAACCACAATCCTCCTTCTATATACGGGCTTTGGTTTCCTCACACTCTGGCTCCTCCTCTTAATCACTTCTTTTCTTCTTATTCTCACCATGCTCATGCTTTCCCCCTGTTTTTTAAATGTTTTATTTACTGAACTTCCCCCTACACCCAAACAAAATGTTCCATGTAAACTCTCCCAATGGTCCTCACCCTACAACAGCTCCGTTTGTTCCTGTTACATCTGAAAAAGTACCTTTTAGGCACCATGGAGAAACGCTGGCTGCAAGGGACTATCATCCCTTTTACCACAGGCCAGATATAACTTCTCCTTTCAGTCCTCTATTTTCTCTTGTGCAGCACTCCTGGCAGTGGGACTGGTCACTGTCCCCTTGAATCAACTCTATGCCCACTTCCTCTCACTGGCTTTCTCTGTTTCTCCCATCTCTAGCCCTTCCCCTCCCTCCACCTTCCTGGGAAATCTCTCATTTTGCTCTCTAACCAAATCATTTGCTTACAATCCTCTAATGATTGTTTTTCAAAAGTCTCTCCATAAATGTATGATAACAATCACATGATCCATCACAGATGATCAAGTTAAAACTCTCCTCTTGCCAAGTGACCAGAGGACCTTCTCTTCAATGGATCCAGGACTACCCCTTTCTGATAATGACCCTCTGCATCAGGAAGCAGCTAAGAAAGAATCTACGCCTCCATCCCCCATTTTCTATATCCCTTTAGGGTTTGGAATAATAGACTGCCTCATCTGTAAAGCAGGATTCCTACAAGGTCACAGATAATCTTGCTTAACCTTCCTTGGTCATCCAAGAAAGAAGCATGTGTTGGATATGGCTCTTATCTTTTCCTGCCTCCTGTCTTTTTAAACTGCTTCAGTAATCTAACAGATACCAATTGGAGGGGAATAATGGACCAGTAAGGGTTAAAATGGGGTGGGAGATAATTGGCAGGACAGAATAGAGAATAAAGGGATTGAAGTATCAATAACTAATGATAAGACCTTTGAGAAAGCCACAAGGAAACCTATTTCTTTAGAAGCTTCCTAAAATACATACATATACACATACAAAAGCAAATTGAAAATGACAGGGGGACATGCCTCTCCTAAACACCATAGACTACTAATAAAAAGCCCACTGCGAGATATGTGTTCCCTCTTCTTGAGTTTTTAGTCACTGGGTTCCATAGATCCTCCCAAAACATTATAGGCTATTGCCATTGGTCTTGGTTACCCTTAAGAATTTGATGTGAGTCCCTGTTTCTGAAGATACCACACACTTGAATCATATGACATAGAGAAATCAAGCTGATACCAATATGGAAGCATTGTTCCTACTGACTAGCTTTCGTAGTGCTTAAAGGTTGTATGTATACTATCAGGGAAGAAAATTCCTTAACAGGGTTACCCTGCTGTTACTGCAATAATGGCAGGATAGGCCTGCTGATGCAAGAGTGGTACAAATGTAGTAGTAACCAACCACTTTCTAATTGGATGTGAAGGCCATTTCACAGGACAGAACTATGCATGGTACTGATAACTGGGCCAAAAAAAAAAATCCTGCATTTGGCCAGGTCTTGAACTCTAGGAGAGAATAATACTATTGTTCTGTTTAATGGACATACTACTAAACTGTATCCTAAGTTCTTATTTTTATACTCACAGATAGTATAGCGTATCTTCCAACCTCAACAGAGGAGCTTACTTTTGCAGTAGATGGCAATTAATAAGAAGACCTACAAAAGGTCAATGTACAGAGAAGAGACTGTGGAGTGCTTAGCTCTAAATGGAATATTTGTATCACCACCTCCCCAAGGCTCGGGGCTCAACCAAACAGTACTTGCCTGACATTACAGGGCTGTTGCGCACATGAGCACTCAGCAGCTGTGACTGCATGCATAAGACCTACAAGATCAAGCCAGCCAAAATACCAGCCAGAGTGGAAGAAGGTCTTCCTTAGCTGAGTTGTTGGCAGCTGATGGCTGCTAGGGGAAGGGAAGTCAGTTTTCTTCANGGATACAGCCCTTGAGAGACTACCTGTGCTCTACTAGGTGATCCTACACTCATGTACATACAAACAACTCTAAGTGGACTCAGTGGGTTTAATTGAAGAGTTCGTGAAGTTGGGAAGTTTGCAAAATGGGGAGGATTTGGTGAGTAGGGAGGGGGTAGATTTCATCAAAACACATGATATGTGTGTGAAATTCTCAAACAGTAAATAATCATAAAAATATTACAGTCCCATTGTTAGATTTAAAAATATCATAAGCTGTGAGTATTTTATGAATATCTTTAATTGGGGTAAGAAACAACCTTCGTCTTTCAAATATTTTCATTTTGTTGCCATATGTGGGCTTTGGATTTTTCTGCTCCTATGGAATAACTCTGTTAGCAGGGAAATACAGTCTGCCTTTCTCTTTAAAGACAGGAGTAAGACAAGAGTGTCTATTCTCACCATTTCCAGTCAACACCATATTTGAGGTTCTAGCCAGTACNACAGGGGAAATTTTTTTAAAAGAAAGGGAGAGAATGGAATCCAGATTGGAAAGAAACAAATCAAATGATTTTTATGCACAGGAAACCAATTTCATATTGATTAGAAACGTATAATGGATGGGGAAGCTAGAGCTGTAAAGTCAATATCTGTTTGACTATGCTGTATTTAAACAACCCTGAGTTATATTTAGATCACTCACATTATTTTGTCAGTGATAAATGCTATGCTTGATTCAAAGAAAAAAATTCAAAGGTTAAAACATGCTAATTTGAGTAGCTTTTTTAACAATGAATTTCTCATTTTACCTCAGATTACTGAAGAAATAGAGTCTCAATCTTTTTATTCAAACACATACCCTTCAATAATAAATTACGTTCTCAAAAATAATAATAAATCAATTGATACTTTTCAGGAAGAACAAAAAAGGAAACACTTACTTAAAGGAAGTAGATGATTAGGGGTGTAGTTGTGAAACTCCATTTTGTGACCAGCCTCCTCCTTGGGTTATCTCTCTGTCTCTGTCTCTCTGTTTCTCTGCCTCTCTGTCTGTCTCTCTCTCCAGGTGTATGCCAATGTAGCAACCCAACTGTAAGCTTGATCCACTGAAACCATGAGACAAAAATCAATCCCCTCCCCTAACTTGTTCTGCTCCTGTGTTTCATCTTAGTGACAGAAACTAACACACCTTTAATATAAANAATTAAAAGCTATTCTCTTATGGTACAAGCTTGTTAAAATGAGACTTTTAAAACAGGTATATTCTGAAGCTGGCATTATAGAAACAGTTAACGGGAGACAAGGAGAGTTGCTGATAATTCTTTCCAAAGCTAACTGCTTCTGCCAGAACTATTTGTATGGTATTAAAAATCCAATGAAATCCCACTCATTTTATTTTTTTACAGTTTTACACTTTTTTATGATTTCCAGAAAAAAGAAACAAAATAGCAACATGATTTATGATTTCCAGAAAAAAGAAACAAAACAACAAAATATGTTTCCTGGTATCAATCTACAAATTCAAGCTTAGTTCAAGAAACAAAAAGACTTAGGATCCTCCCCTTCTACAGGTGCAGAAGCCAGTGGGGCTCAGCCAAGAATAAAGCAGGCCCAGGAAATGAAAGTTCTAGGCAGGAATGAAATCAGCCAGCTCCTGCTCAAAATAATTTTACTGACTGGTAAATCCTGGGGTGACAAGCACAATTCCATCTCTCCTTTTACAAGCAGAGCTTCCTGCCATTTTCTGAGTAGCAGAAGCATTGCTGATTACAAGGTGATTGAGTTTTTTTGACAGGAGCCAGAATTTAAAACTGGCATCAAAACTAGGCAGCTTGAAGCCAGGAAGACGAACACAACATTGCCTGGTTTATACAGAGATGAGCCATTCAGTATTCCAGTATAATGATGCTATGTTTGTCTAAGAATAGATTTAGGAAGTCAGCTTGCAGGGGACCACCTATGTGTGACTTCATCTGTCTCTGACTAGAAGGATGGATGATTAATGAAACCATCACTAGGGGCTGCTGCCACCAACACAGTTCAGTGAAGTCCAACAGCACTTCCGGAGTATGCTTTCTCATAATGGTTTGGACCATGGCTATCTTCCCCAGGTCAATACAAACCTTGGGAAAATGTCCTTATATGGAACTCCGTGTGATTGGCCACATTCAGTAGGCTGTGGGCAAGATTCTTATTTAAGGAGAGAGAATTGGCAGTAGTGCAGGTAAGGGGTTATGGGAGATGTGTGTTAAGTTTTTAAAACATCCTAAAAAATCAAAGGATAGATGTGGATTCAGAAACTCATTCAGGATTACCTAAAAGAGCAGCACCCACTCTCCTTCAATGTGTCAAATGCTTTAAAATGATGAAAAAAAATGAAAAGTCTCTTCCCTTTGACACATTTTCATAGCTTTCAGTAATAAAAATAGTGACTCCTTTGGCAATTTCCAAGGCTTAGAGGAAAGCTTATAATGTCATTAGCATTGGAAATAGAAAAACCTAAGCCATCAAGTATTCATAAAAAAGGTTAAAATGACATTTAATTTTAAGATTTAACCTTGAATGGAGGTTCAATCCTCTTAAAACATATTCTAAAGATTGGATACCCTGATCTGCTCATCATATATCTGTGAAGAAGGTTACAGGCTAAAGGAACACAGGCTAGTTTTAAACCTAGCCATAAAAAAAGCAGGTTAGTTATCAAGGGGAAAGTACTTGTGCTTTGGGTTGAGAATCCAGAAAGCAATAGCCATGAAAATACAGCCGACAACATGGAAGGCTCTAGAGAAATGGCCACATGTTCACACAGGAAGTGTGCTACAAAAGGTTTATGTGTCCGAGACTTGATCACATTTGGTAAGTCCAGTCATTAGGGATGACTAGATTGTGAAGACAGTCTCACTGGTGGGATCACCACTGAAGAGTTCTTACTGAATGGATAATTAGGAGACAATGCCTGGTTGGAGCAAGTAGGTCCTTGGAGGTATGTATGTCTTTTAAGGGTGTATCTTGCCCTGATCTCTCTCTCTCTCTCTCTCTCTCTCTCTCTTTCTCTCTTTCTCTCCATTAGCGATATCTTTTTTTAAATAGAATATTTGGGGCTGGAGAAATGGCACAGTTAGTAGTTGTCTTAGTTAGGGTTTCTATTGCTATGAAGAGACACCACGACCACAGCAACACTTATAAAGGAAAACATTTCACTGGAGTGGCTTACAGTTTCAGAGTTTCAGTCCATTATCATCATGGTGGGACATGGCAGTGTGCAGGCAGACATGGTGCTGGAGAAGGAGCTGAGAGTTTTACATCTTGATATGCAGGTAACAGGAAGTGACCTGAGGCACTGGGCATGGGTTAAGCATATATAAAACTTTAAAGCCTGCCTCCACAGTGACACACTTCCTCCACAAGTCCACACTTACTCCAAAATCCACACCTCCTAGTAGTGCCACTCCCTTGGGGGGGCATTTTCTTTCAAATCACCACAGTAGTTAAGGATATTTACTTGAGTTCAGATCCCAGCAACCACAAAACAAGATGGGCATCCCATGAACTCCTGTAACTCTAACTTCAAGGAGGCAGATCTAGGAGGATCTCTGGGGTTTGCTGGCTTATAGCTTATCCAGAAAAGTGGAAGCTCCAGGTCTAGGGAGAGACCCTGCCTCAATGGAATAGGCAAAGAATGATACAGAAGGTTGCCTGACACCCTCTTCTGCCTTCCGCAAGCATACAGCCACACAGATAGACACACACACACACACAGGGATAAAAATAAATAAATATTTTTAATTACAATGTTTGTATATAGACAAAGGATATAACCACATTCATGAATGAAGGTCATAAAATGGCCTTTGAGCAATAAACTTTGGTAGTTTAGTTTTTCTGTGTTCCAAGCAGTATCTGGTAAAATATTGTTTGGCTTAACCTGAAGTCCCTAGAAAGCAAAGCCCTTGGAGACAGAATCTTTACATTTTATTATTTTGTTAGTAAAAGAAATACCAGGGGAACCAAACTGAGGATAAGGGCCTATGTGGGAAAAATAAAAAGAACCATCTTTATTCTGTATACCTCTCAGTACAAATACCTGCTTCTCTCATGAGACCATCCTCTGCTGTGCATGGAAGTTATAGTTTAAGACAGTGCCCCTTACATTTCCAAGTTTGCAGGCTTGGGAGCTGCACAGGTATTCTCCATGCCTCATCCCTGCGCCATTAGAAAGACAGCAAATAGCTCAGAAGCAGCTCCTTGTGCTGGCATAAGATGGTAAGAGTTAACCAGAGATAGGTGAGGAACACAGATTCTGAAGTTCTACATAAGGGGAATAGGATACCACATACAATATATGTTTTCTGAATGCATATAGCTCTATTATAATAATCTCAGTTATTAGGGAAGAGGTTTGAGAAGTTGATAATCATTCCATAACTATCAATGGCTTAGTGAGGAGAATACACAGGTTCTGCTCTGAAGGAGTTAGTTTCATGATAGTTTTAATTACTTGGTACTTCATAAGCATCCCCCATTGTTAGCTTGACATAAAAGGAGCTGATTAATGACAAAGCCATCACTGATGGTCCTATTCTTCCTCTGAACTAAAGAAAAGTTGTTCATAAAAGCATGGGGCAGTTCGTGTATTTCATAGCATCAAGGGTAACAACCATCTCAGTGTTCATGTTTCTTGAACTCAGCCACTCTCTCCTGCACTGGCCCTTCCTTCATCCCACCACCTTCCAAACACCAACTGGGAATTCACTGCCACCAAGACACGTTCCCCCTTACTCGTTGTCTCCCTCCCTCTGTGTAAGTCAAATTACTAAAANGTCTTATTAATAAAAACCCAGAGCCAGATATTGGGGGNTTAAAACTGAGAGATCAGAAGAATAGGACAAGCCACAGCCAACCTCACCTCACTGACCTTCAGTCTCCAAAGAGACCTACTTCCTGTCTACCCACGCCTATATGCCTTTCTGTTCTGTTCTCTCATTTGCTNTCTCTGCCCAGCTACATCACTTCCTCTTTCTGCCCAGCTCTGTCACTTCCTGTCTGTCTGCACAGATCCCCCAGACCTCTANGGTTAACTAGTGCTGGGATTAAAGGTGTGTGCCACCATGCTTGTCTCTGTTCCCAGTGTGGCCTTGAACTCACAGAGATCCGAATGGATCTCTGCCTCCTGAATGCTAGGATTAAAGGCATGTGCTACCATTGCCTGACTTCTATGTTTANTATAGTGGCTGGCTTTTTCCTCTGATCCTCAGATAAGCTTTATTAGGGTGCACAATATACTGGGGGACACAATATATCACCACACCTCTGTGGTTTTGTTTCTTTCTCCTTTTCTTCCTTCCCCTAATATTTTTCAAGAGCTTTGAAGTGACTCAGTCACCAGCTATNGTAGCCTTTGTCTTCTATTGTACTTTGGACTATGTCTTCTCTGGAGATGGTCAGCTCTTTCAGCACTGAAACCGAGACATTTCTCAGCCTGGGATCCAACACATAGGAGGCGGCCAGTGAATTTCAGGTGAATGAAAGACCAAGTAGGTCATTTAGTGTGGAGGGCTTTGGCAAACTGGTAAAGTAGNTAGTGAAGGCTGGCTAGTCAGAGAAACGCTGCAGGAGCTGGANGAGGGCTGAATACAGAAAATAGCTGGGATTCATGGATGTGGAGAAAAGAGAATTACATTCCAAGCAGGGTACTGACTATGAGGCAGAAGTGCACCTAACTGAGTCTAAAGCAGTAACGGTTATGGTTAAACTAGTATGGAAAGTTCTAGAAAAAGTCACTGAGAACAAAGCTTCCTGTCAGCATTAAAAGTGACAGCCCTTCCACAGGTTAAGGTTTAACTTTACAGGACACAAGTAATTTAATNGACTTAAATTCTAGAATGCTAATACGTACTTCTGCATAGCTGTAGCAGTTTCTCCTGGGAAAGTCTGATTATTTGTAGNTTTTGACAATAGTGCATAGTGAATTTATTCATTTGGCAAATATTACACAGTACTTCTTGTGTGCCAGGCATAGATTTAGGNGCTGGAAATCCATCTGTACCCACTCTCTCAGAGCTCACATTTTCTCAGAGAAAATTATAATGCACACACACACACACACACACACACACACACACACACACACAGTTGCAATCTGTACTTTTAGAAACATTTACTTCTAATTAGACATCATCAATGCTTTCTCAAACCGATTGTCGTCAATACATTTTGTATCAGTTTAGCTCCTAGACCCGGACAGAAAATGAAGATGTAAAATCCTGTTTTATTTTCTGGACCAGTAGTGAAATGTTGACATGGAAGTGGAACATTCCCATTTGAACCCTTCTCTCCCTTTGAATGNGTCTGGAAACTAGGNGTTAACAGTATACAGAATAGTAGATGTCTACGTGTCCCACTTATACTTTTATTTATGTTAACACTAACTTAGCTGCAATTATCAACTCCATGCTGGCCTGTTTTGTTAGACCCAATGGTGGATAGTTANCATGTGTCAGCACAGGTGACCCATGTACCTTTCCCTTAGCCAAGCTAGTGGTAGCGCGTGTATTTGAGGCTCAAATGAGCCATCCACATCTCAAAGACTAAACAGGCATTTTGTTGTTGCTGTTGTCTTGCCAAATTCTGCTAGAAAATGCCACTTACTTGAAGGGCCTACTTCCATCAAAGAAAAAATGGCAGGGGGTTGGGGGGGAGGGGGAGAGACAGGCCATAGTATTTTCTAGCTTCCACAATGTTTGTCAAGGATAATCATTTAGCATTTTAAATTTATGAAGATGCCAGCCTTAATCAAAGGTCTCTGCCACCTGGAGTTTTACAATCACTATTATATGCAAAACATCATAATGTTTCTCTAGGCTGGATGATTGCGGTGGTCCCTCAGGAGTTTCTTGATCCCTACTTTTTCTCAATACCAGAATTGTTCTTGCTTACATANTTTTTGTCTTGAAGACTAGGGCAAGGCTTTTTTTCCCAAAATTTGAATATTTAAATTTTTTGTTTCCGCTATTTTGTGCTTGGTCCAAATATACTTTGTTNGGGTAATCATTTAGAAGTCAGGTTGATAAATGTTAATTGTGTTTTTTCACTTTGAAAATAGACAGCCTTTTTCAAATACTCCATAATAAGTNTGTTCTACTGTATAAGCTAAAAGGTTTTTTTAAATGACATAAGTTACTGTTGTTAAAGACAATAAACATAGTCACTTTTAAAATAATTGTTAATAGCAACACAGATAATAGTGTATGATTCTTTTCTGGCTAGTAGAGAAAATATCTGTGTTTTTTTAATTTTAAAAAGATGAGATAATCTCTACTACCTTGAGAAAAGTACATTACTGGACCCATTACTCTCAGAGACTTATACAAGGTCCCCTCCCTTTGGAGCTCTGGGAAGTGGCCCGGCAATTCGTGTATATCTGGTTGAGAAAGCCCAATTTCCATTCAATTTTTCCAGTCTCCCAGTTATTCAGACTGTGGCTTGAGTCAAAAAGGACCCCACAGATGCCACAGAGGTATCCACATGCAGTTCAGGACAGCCTGTGGCTGAGTCTCCAACCTGGTTTGTGAACACACCTGGCTGGCTGGCCATGTGCCTACAGCTGCTCATATCTATAGATCTGGCCAACCTAGCTGTGTGGCTAAAAAGCACTATTTATCCTTTCTGTACACAGTTAACCCCTAGTTTACAGACTTATCNGAAGGAAGAGAAAGGATGAAATGGAAATGTTCCACTACCCTGTTAACATATCAGCCTGGGAAACCTAAAGGGTAGGAGACAAGATTTTACCTATACTTTCATCATTTTTTGGCTGCATCAGAGAACTAAANTAATATAAGGCAGATTAAGGAGAAAAAGAATGCAAAGTGTATGATATTAAGTTCCATTTAACATAGAAGCCCTCATGAAGAAACATAGACCTTGAGAAATGGCAAAACCTCAATGGTTTGTACTAGGTGGGTGTCTTAATTAGGGTTTCATTGCTGTGAAGAGACACCATGGCCATNNNAACACTTACAAAGAAAAAACATTTAATTGGTGCTGGCTTACAGTTTCAGAGGTTTAGTCCATGATTGTCATGGCAGGAAACATGGCAGCATGTAGGCAGACACGGTGCTGGAGAAGGAGCTGAGAGTTCTNCATCTGGATCCACAGGCANCAGGAAGAGAAGGCCACACTAGGCCTGGCTTGAGCTTCTGAGACCTCAGTGCCCACCCTCTAGTGACAAATCTCCTCCAACAAAGCCACACCTACTCCAACAAGACCACACCTCCTAGTAGTGCCACTCCCTATGGCCAAGCATTCAAACACTTGAGTCTATGGGACATTCCTATTCAAACCACCACAGTGGGACAAAGACACAACCAGAAAAGTAAACTTTGTAAGTAAATTTNAAAAGATATTTATCTCAAAANGGTGAGTCAGTAAGAAGTCTCTCATTCTTAATTTCTTGTCCTCAATGAAAAGAACACTGCATTCCTTTTTAGGACAGAGAGGACATTTTCCAGGTGAGGGAGTTCAGGAAGAAAGAGAGGTCAAAAATTGCCTTCTTACACTTTTAAACTCTATTGCCTTTCATACTGCACCCCAAGCAGGGGAGAAGAGCAATAGTGGTTCATCTGCACTTTCCTTTGGTTTTCAGCAGGTAAGGAAAGGTAACAATACTCCCTCCATGAATTTCCATATGTTCTGGAGCTTGAATGTTTGTTGATAGTATTCTAAGTAAAGCTTCCCAGCAAGTTTTGTCCTTGATTTACACTGCCCTGTANGTTTTGGCTATGTATTCTAGTGGTCTGTTACCTGGGGAAAACACCAGAGATCCACAGGCAGCATAGAGGTGACAAACCCAAAAAATCTGCAAATGTATTTTTGTTGGCAATAATCTCTTGGACTCTGGGGATTTAAACAAAAAGTATATTCATTCAAAATAACTATTGACTCTAGGTTCCCTTCAGGATATCTTTTCTAAACATCTAGATTTACATGAAAAAAATACTCCAGTGGAAATAGCAAATACTAGTTGTGGTGGTTTGAAAGAAAATGGCCCCCAAAGAGAGCAGCACTAATGGGTTGTGGGCCTTGTTGAAGGAAATGTGTCACTATGAGGGTGGGCTTTGAGGTCTCTTATACTCAAGTTATACCCAGTGAGAGAGTTCACTTTCTATTGCCTGCCTATCAAGATGTAGGGGTCTCAACTCCAGCACCATGTCTGCCTGCACACTGCCATGTCCTACCATGATGATAATGGACTAAA
>LZPO01044796.1:70160-84090 GCA_001675575.1 Neotoma lepida
GTTGATGTTTATAATCCATGCTGCCACTGGAGGTCATGATGAGGCCCGTGGTCTGAGATGCCACCAGAGACCATGTGCTTGTCCATGGTCTGTGTGCAGTCATGGGAAACCATATGGAAGTCCATGATCCATGCTGCCACTGGTTGTTATGGGCAAGGAAGCATATGTTGCAGTAGTATCAATGATTCTACACTCATAATTGAGAATGAGAGACATTGAAGGATTCTGCAATACACACACACACACACACACACACACACAGACACACACAAACAAAGAAAAAAGAAATGGTCTAGACAGGAAGCCATTGAGGGAAGTCCTTAAAAAAGATAAAGATGCTGAAGTGTCACTCTTTGAAGTCGTTGACTTCTGGTGGGGGGATGTGATCTTGGTTATCATTAAGGGGCTAGCCACTGGGAGTTTGACCATGCTCCAATGAGTATATGGGCAACACAAATTTTACTTGGTGAGAGAGTGGACCTGGGAGGAATGGGAAATGAGGTGATCAGTGCACTGTATGAAATTCCCAAATAATTGATCAAAATATTATGTTGGAAAGAAAGAAAATAGTAAGTATTTTAATAACACATTTCCTTGTAATTTTTCTGTGCTTCTATTTTTCTTTCAATTATAGGACTTCAAATCTTTTCAAGTTTTATGGAGAATTATGGTATGGTAGACTTTTGTTCTTCCAAAACCCAATCTAATAAGACATATACTATGGATTTTTTTCACAAGTCATAGTATAAAGCATTCTTTGAAACAAGAATGCTATCCTAGGAATACATACCAGAAATATGTAAATGTAGTTAAATTTCATATAATGGATTCAGTTTTAAGTAAAAATTTAAGGCATCTTTCCCACTTGAAAGTGACAAAATATTTCATGAAACTTGTCTTAAATCTGTGAAGTAATTTTCAGAAAAGTAACTTTTGGCTCATATGAATATAAACTATATGTAAAGTGTGTTTTCAAAACTCAGAATTGTTCAAAAAATATGATAACATGTATTTTCCACAATTCACAGGATCATTCATGGATCAACTAGGGTTTTTCAGTTAAAAATCACAACAAATATCAGTTTACCAGTTATAGGAAATGTACCTTACCAATGCAAGATGTTACTAATAAGGGAAACTGTATACAGTGGTAGAAGGAGTGATTGCATCTGCTATGCAATATTTCTGTAAACTTAAAATGTTTTACAAGCCAGGCATATAAAGAGAATCACAGACCAAGCAAGACACTTACACAAACAAATCACTATTGGTAGAGTATTGGTAGATAACTTGAGCTCAGAACTCCCCCAAACATCTCTAATTCATATCACATAGTACTAAGCAATCCAGTACTCCTGAACTTCATGGCTTTCTTCTCAAGACCTGTTCCTTTTATCTGTGCCTGTCCCAGACTCTCTGATGGGCAAGTATCAGTATTAATGCCTTAACCATCCCCTTGCATTCTTATACACAAGGTGCTAACACTTTCGTGTCAAAACCAGACACTGCCACTTCCTATTCTACTATAGTCTCAGGCTCTTAGTGTCCCTGTGATATTGAACTTGTTTTGCTAATTACTGGTCACAGCCTACTTCAACATTCATTCCATCAATTTTCTCCAACTCTACCCCAGGAGCACCTGCTTTGTCTTTGAGTTCTGCTTGGCAATATTGGCAATATAATTGATGCCAACTGAATTTGTGTTCATCCCAGACTCAACTATAACAACAAAAAGGTTGTTTAATGGAAGGCTTGGGAAGATCCTTATGCCACAGTTTAATACTGGACATTTTAGTCTAAGTCAGGATGTTTTAAAATTCTTATATTTTTAAAAATTAGCATGCACAGCATTAGGCTTAATTGTGGCATTAAAAAAAACCTTAATTTTGTTGATTCTTCATCTTCACCCCCATCACTGACCCCCTCCCTCATCATCTCATTTCTGCTTTCATGCCATGTCATACAAATCCTATTGTCACCCTTATTAGTCCCATATCCTATTCCTATATTCACTAGGACATATACATATAGACATTATAAGCTAGGATCTGCATATTATAGAGCATATGCAATTTTTGTCTTTCTTGGTCTACATTAGCTTGCTTAAAGTAAATATTTCCAGGTCCATTTTTCTTCAAATTTTATAATTTCATTTTTTCTTTACAACCAAATAAAATTCCCTCATGTATTTATACATTTTCATTATCCATTCCTCTGCTGATGGACATCTAGTCTGGTTTCAGTTCCCTGCTATTGCAAATATGACAGCAATAAGCTTGGATATGCAAGTGTTTCAGGGGGAGAATACCGAATCTTTTGAGTGTGTGTTCAGGAATAGTATAGCTAGATAATATTCAAATTTTATTTTTAATCTTTAAAGATTTATTTTTACTCATGCTTGTGTTCTCGTACATACCCCNCNCACACACACAAGTGCATGCACTTTGTGAATGTATAGTCCTTGTATGCAGATACCCACAGAGGCCGGGAGAAGGTGTCAGATCCTCTAGAGCCTTACTGTCCCCTTTCTTGATCAAAGCTGGAAGATGGAATTTCAGTCATTTTAATTTGCCCTTCCCTGGTGGCTAAGAATATCAAACCCTTTTTTGTTTACTCTTCTCTCATATAATCCATCCCAACCACATCCTCCCTACCTCCACTCCTCCCAGGACCCTCCAACCTTCCTCTTTCCCAGATACACTGCTCCTCTATTTCCCTTCAGAAAAGAGCAGGCCTCCCAGGGATATCAACAGAATATGGCATAACAAGATGTAATAAGATTAAGAACAAACTCTCATATCAAGGCTGGACAAAGCAACCTAATAGGAGAAAAAGAGTCCCAAGAGCAGACAAAAGAGTCAGAGACAGCCCCCGCCCCCACTTTTAGGAGTCCCACAAAACCACAAGCTAAACCACCACAACATATTTGCAGAGGACCTAGCACAGACCCATGCAGACTCTATGATTGCCACTTCGGTCTCTGTGAGTTCCTAGGAGCCCTGCTTTGTTGATTCCAGGGGCCATGCTCTCCTGATGTCCTCAAAGCCTCTGGTTCCTACAATCCTTCTTCCCACTTTTCTTCGGGATTCTCAGAGCTCTGTCTAATCTTTGGCTATGAGTTGTTGGATTTTCTTTTACTCTAGCCCCACGTTGGAATGCCAAAATGCTGTTGCTTATTTTTGCTTTACTCTTTTGCTCTTAGCTCTTTGGGGGGGCCCACCATCCAGATCCCAAATAAATCACACATGGAAGTTTACTATTACTTACAAATGCCCAGCCTTAGCTTTGCTTGTTTTTTGACAGCTTTTCTTAATTTTAAATTACCCTGTATACCTTTTGTCTCTTCGTTTTTTTCCTTTTCTTGCTTCTGTATATCTTACTTTCACTCTTACTCTGTGGCTGGTTGTGTGGCTGGGTGGCTGGTCCCTAGCATCCTCCTCTCTTGTTCTCTTGCTCTTCTTTTTCCCCCAGATTTCTCCTTTTATTTATTCTCTCTGCCTGCCAGCCCCACCTATCCTTTGTCCTGCCTTGCTATTGGCTGTTCGGCTCTTTATTTTAGACAGGCACAGTAACACAGCCTCACAGAGTTAAACAAATGCAACATAAAGGAATGCAACAGATCTTTGCATCATTAAACAAATATTCCACAGCATAAACAAATGTAACATCTTAAAATAATATTCTACAGCAGCTGTGGGTCTCTGCATGTGATCCCATTAGCTGCCAGAGGAAGTCTCTCTGATGGTGATTGGACTAGGTCTCTGTGTTATCCAGCTTCTGGTTCCTGGCCATCTAGGCAGTGTCTGGCATGGCCTTCCTCTCACAGCTTGGGCCTCAAGTTAGACCACTCATTGGTTGGCTATTCCCACAAGTTCTGAGCTACCATTATACCAGCACATCCTACAGACAGGAGAAGTTGTAGGTCAAAGGATTTGGGTCTGGGTAGATGTCCCAATCCCACTGCTGAAAGCCTTGCCTAGTTACAGAAGATGGCAGGTTCAAGCTCCATATCCTCCATTACTAGGATTCCTCCCTTGGATCATCCTCAAAAGTTCCAGCAAGTTTACAGTGCACTATGCTTCCACATGGACCCCCAAATGCCCTCCAATTCATCTTTCCCCCATTCTTTCTCCCTTCATGTCCCCTCCCTGACCTGATCCCTTCTGTTCCCATCCTCATCCTCCCTCAGTCCACCCTCAACATCTATTCTATTTCCCCTTCCCAGGGAGACCCATGAGTCCTGCCTTGAGCCCTCCTTATTACTTAGCCTTTCCGGGTCTGTGGATTATAGCATGATTATCAGCTATAATTATACAGCTAATGTCCATGTATAAGTGAGTGCATACCATGTTTGTCTTTATGGGTCTGGGTTACCTCATTTGAAAAATTTTTTTTCCAATTTCCAAACATTTGTCTACAAATTTCATGATATCATTTTTTAAACAGCTGAATATTGTGTAAATGTACCAAATTTTCTTCATTCATTCTTCAGTTGAGGAATATCTAGGTTGTTTCCAATTTCTGACTATTATGAATAAAGCCACTATGAACATAGTTGAGCAAGTGTAGGATGGTGCATCCTTTGGGTATAAGACCAAGAGTGGTATAGCTGGGTCTTGAGGTAGATCGATTCCCAATTTTCTAAGGAACAGCCACACTGATTTCCCACCAGCAATGGAGGAGTGTTCCCCTTTGTTTTAGGGTTTTCTATTGTTGTGAAGAGATACCATGACCATGGCAATTCTTAACATTTAATAGAGGTGGCTCACTTATAATTTCAGCAGTTCAGTCCACTATCATCACAAAGGGGACCATGGTAGTGTGCCAGCAGATGTGGTGCTGGAGAAATAGTTGACAGTCCTACATCTTGCAGGCAACAGGAAGTCAACTGACTTACTGGGCAGTATTCCAAGCATAGGAAACCTCAAAGCCCACCCCCACAGTGACACACTTCTTCCAACAAGGCCATACCCATTCCAACAAAGTCACACCTAATAGTGCCACTCCCTATGAGATTATGGGGAACAATTACATTCAAACTACCACACCCTTGATATACATCGATGCCAGTATGAGCTGTCATTTGTGTGATTGATCTTAGCCATTCTGACAGGTATAAGATGGAATACCAAAGTAGTTTTGATTTGCATTTCCCTGATGGCTAAGTGTAGTAAGACAGGACCACAGGGTCAAGGAAATTGGCTCAGAGCAGTTGCCAAGGCGTGCACATAAAGTACTCCTTAAGAGCCAATGCCAATGTGGAGTCTGCCTGAGGGCCTAGCAACAGGAGCTGTCAGAGGTCCTGGTCACTGTCAGAGTTCCTGATCATGCAGAGTCTGCCTGAGGACCTAGCAACAGTTGCTGTCAGAGTTCCTGATTGTGCCCAGCCAATGAGAGATGACCACACAGACTGGGTGCTGGGAGGAGGGTATATAAGGCCTTCCCTGTTATTGAATAAATGAGTTCGTTATTTGCTTTCAACGGATTTTCGGTGTCTGAGTCGTTGACGCTGCGTCTTCTCACCCCCTCCCCCAAGGGAGCCATTGGGATCCAAACAACAGCTAAGGATGTTGAACGTTTCTTTAAGAGTTTCTTGGCCATTGGAGATTTCTCTATTGAGAATTCTATTTCGAATTGTACCCCATTTTTAAACTGGATTATTTGGTTTATTGATGTCTAGTTTCTTGAATTACTTATGTATTTTGGATATTTGCCCTCTGAGAGATGTGGGGTTGGTGAAGATCTTTTCCCATTCTGTAGGCTGATGTTTTGTCCTTTTGTCTGTGTCCTTTGCCTTATGGAAGCATCTCAGTTTCATGAGGTCTCATTTATTGTTGATCTTAGTGCCTGCACTATCAGTGTCCTGTTCACAAAGTTATCTTCTNTGCCNGTACATTCAGGCTATTCCCTAATGTCTGTTCTATCAGGTTCAGTGTGTCTGGTTTTATGTTGAGGTCTTTGTTCCACTTGGACTTGAGTTTTGTGCAGGGTGATAAATATGGACCCTTTTGCTTTCTTCTATGTACAGACATCAAGTTAGACACTATTTGTTGAAGATGTTTTTTTCTATTGTGTACTTCTTGTTTCTTTATAAAAATATATTGCTAAAGAAAACTGCTATTTTTAATAAAACATTGGTGAGATCAGAAAAGGGGAAGGTTCCCACTTTATCCACCTACTCTTATGTGTCAGTCTCCATCTCTAGATTCCCTCTGAACCGAAGTTTAGAGCTAAACATATATCACTCTGACCAGGAAATGAAACTCAGGCACTTGAGATATCTAAAAACACCTTTTCCTTGAGATAAATAAAAGCAAATGCCCATGAAGAGACTTGTGATACTTGTAACTACAAAGTTTCCTCTTAGAATTGTTTTCAGTATATCCCACAGGTTTGGATATGGAGTAATTTCATTTTCAGATGATTCTAAAATTTAAACATTTTTCCCTAATTTCTTACATGGCCTATCAATCATTCAATAGTATGTAGTAAGCTGTGCTGGAAAAGCTACCATGGACTCAAAGATCAGCCAGCTTCATGAAGATAAGTGAGCCTACAGCATAAGTGATTCAGAACAAAACTGCCATTCTTAGGACATACCTGGGTCTCCATTGGCAAACCAAAATGAAATGGAAAGCCCTATACTAGGCTTCATTTGTAACCATCTCATCCAAGTCTCATTCACTCTTTGATGAAAAGATTTGACTCCTCTGCCCAACTTGGAAAACTGAAACCAAATCTATTGGATGACTTCTGATGTCAATAGAGATTATAAAAGTTCCCAAGGGAGCACTGTTGTTGGTTTTTCACCTTTTTTTTGGGGGGGGGCGCAACCCAGCTCCCAAATAAATCATTCACAGATGCTTATTCTTAATTATCAATGCCCGGCCTTAGCTTGGCTTAGTTTCTTGCCAGCTTTCCTTAACTTAAATTATCCCATCTAACTTTTGCCTCTGGGCTTTTCCTGTTCTCTTACTTCTATGATTCTTACTCTTACTCTATGGCTTGCTGTATAACTGGGTGACTGGCCCCTGAAGTCCTCCTCCTTCTCTGGCTCTAGATACTCCCTTCCTAGATTTTTCCCTCTATATCTTTCTCTGCCTGTCAGCCCTGCCTATCCTTTCTCCTGCCTTGTTATTGGCCAGTTCTTTATTAGACCATCAGGTGTTTTACACAGGCCCAGTAACACAGCTTCACAGAGTTAAACAAATGCAACATAAACAAAAGTAACATACCTTAAACTAATATTCTATTACAGAGCACAGCATTGTCAGGACTGTGATATACACAGTCCCCAAGGGAGCACAGCATTATCTTCTGTGGTGTACACAGTCCCCAAAAGAGCACAACACCAGAAGCTGTGGTGTAGACCATCCCCAAGGGAGCACAGCACTAGCAGCTGTGGTGTACACAGTCCCTAAGGGAACACAGCACTGTCAGTTGTGGTGAACACAGTCCCTAAGGGAGCACAGCACTAGCAGCTGTGGTGTACACAGTCCCTAAGGGAGCACAGTACTGTCAGCTGTGGTGTACACAGTCCCTAATGGAGCACAGCATTATCTTCTGTGGTGTACACAGTCCCCAAGGGAGCATAGCACTAGAAGCTGTGGTATACACAGTCCCTAAGGGAGCACAGCACTGCAGCTGTGGTGTACACAGTCCCCAAGGGAGAACACTACAGCTGTGTTGTACACAGTCCCCAAGGGAGCACAGCATTATTCACTGTGGGGTACACAGTCCCTAAGGGCACAAAGCACTAGGAACTGTGGTGTACACAGTCNCCTAAAGTAGCACAGCACTAGGAACTGTGGTATACACAGTCTTGACTTTGCATTTATGACACCTGTTGTGGGAAATCTCTCTACCAGAAAAGATGTTGGAGAAATGCTTTTTAGTTAATGAAATAAGACAGATTTAGAAA
The DNA here is from genome assembly GCA_001675575.1 of Neotoma lepida. Classification (NCBI taxonomy): domain Eukaryota; kingdom Metazoa; phylum Chordata; class Mammalia; order Rodentia; family Cricetidae; genus Neotoma; species Neotoma lepida. The sequence goes on from LZPO01044796.1 coordinate 78,082, forward strand.
GCAGAAGTCTTGTGTCTTGGTCAAAGATTCTTCTATATATTTATGGAAAGTCTTTACTTAAAGGTCAAGTCAACATCATCTTGTTATTGAGAACTTGGGATAGAGAGCCCAGAATTTCAAATATATTCCTATACCAAAGGTCCAGCTACAATTGGCACCCAATGTGGGGCAAACCTGAGAGAACTTAAAAAGAGATGCTAGAATGGAGCTTAGAGCAGCTTCCTAGTTTGTGTCTCTCATGTGGGCTGTGATACAGAGATGCTGTGGCATTCAAGTTTGAGCACAGCATGGGGGATTCCTGCCACAGTACATAGAGGAATCTCCAAGCCGTGTAGCATGCTGCATGGCAGATCTACCTTTTGCTATAAGGTTTCTGGGCTGCACATTGCTCGGGGGAGGCATAGATCCACTGCTTCCCAGAGTTGGTGGTAAGCACAGCTCCAGGTAAACGTGCCTCTGCCATGTTCAAAAAACACGTGGGGCAGAGCCAGCAGCCAAAAGCAGAGCTTCAGTCCTAGCCATGCAGGTTAACAATTTAAAAACTCTCCTAGTCAGAAAAGGATTACAGATACACAATAGGACAGATTCAGATGAAAAAAAAAACCTCTATGTGGTTTACAGTATGTGTAAAAATGTACATAGGTTTGGAAGAGAGAGGCAAAGTAGTATAGGCAGTTATATAAAGAAATAAATAGTTTTAAAAGCTAAAGTCTTTAAGCAGACAGTAAAAGTAATATAAAAGAAATAAGCCACATAGAGTCTGAGTTATGTATAGTATTATGTTTTCTTTGAATTTTTTGACTGTTAATGAGCTAACCGCAGAAAGACATTTGATTATAAATGCTGCTAAGTTAAACCAACATATACATTTTAAAGGTATCTTAACTTCAAAAATTTGGGTCTAAGGATATGTTGCTTTGGAAAAGAGGTTCTGCTTTTGTTTCCACAGAGGATGAGAAGCTGTGGATTCCTTCCAGGTTAATATGGTTCCATCAAGGAAGACCCCCTGAGAGGTCTCCAATGTGATCTATGGTCCACATTTTCCAACATCAAGAAGAGCTTCAAGGCAACTGACTGAGATGATGCAGCCTCACAGACTACTACAATCAAGACTTGACCATAATTCTAAATTTTCTCAGGATCCCCATAAGCTTGCCGGCACCACAGTCAACAGGAAGTAGTATAGAAAGCTACAGCCAAATTCCCAGAATATTGTTTATAAATGTTTGTTTTTATTTTAAGGGGGTTGATTATAATGGTTAATGATCATGGCCAATCTCTTTCTAAAGAAAAATGGGGAATATAATATAGAAATGATAAAAAATGGTTAGATTATTGAATCTATTTTAATCCAAAAAAACAACTATTAATCTCAAAATATTTTACATTGGTATGGAATTTGGTTTATTGATTAATAGTCATCTATAATAATCAAATTTTTAGTCATGATAGTTTTCTAGATATGCAAAGATATATTTCAATTTGATAGATAATCTTCAAACACTTCTAAGACCTACAAAATATAGCATTTAAAATGTTTTAAAAACTTAGACTTTCTGGACAGTGAGACACATCTGCTCCTGGCAGCACCAATTTAATTCAAAGTGGATGATGGGCATTGAAGACACTCCATATAGAGTTTTCTTCTTCTTGGCAAAACTAGCCATTTGGGCAAGAAACTGCTCTTGCATGGACTTGCTTGGCAGTATGTTGTATAAACTGGACATTCAGGATCCATAGGAAAGTGATCACTAAACTTTGCCAAATCAAGGCAAGATGGTCCTTCAGGTTCCTGATTCACAGAAGAAACTGCCAGACATGCTTCGGGACACAGAGGAAAGTGACTGATGAACTTTGCCAAAATAGGTAAACAGTTCAAATTTACTGCTTCACTGAAAAATCTGCCAGATACTCTAGGCCTGTAGGCTGAAGATGGATGCCCCAACATTACAGAAAAACTTTTGGTGACTGTCCAGGCAGTCAGATGACTCTGTCATTTCTAAAATGCAGTCAGATGACTCTGTTGTTTCTAAAATTATGGAAGTTGCTTGCAATGAACTTCCTGTTCACTCAGTTAATATTATATCCTTCTGGGGTCTTTGATGGAGTTAAAGACTAGAGAGTTCTAGTTTTCCTTAGTCATGATAAAAAGTAAATTAGATATGAAACTTTAGACTTACAAAATAGGATAGTTGATAGAGTATTTTCTTTAATTTTGCTAAATACAAATAGACTAGATATTATGGCCATAATTCTTGCTTGATAACTGTTTTGTTATATGTAATTTTACTGTTAAAATCCTCTTTGATTAGACAGAAAAGGGGAAATGCTGTGGGATGGTCTTTCTGNACNCTGTGAATATGTGTTGCTACCATTGGTTAATAAATAAGCTGCTTTGGCCTATGGCAAGGCAGCTTAGAGGCAGGCGGTAAATCCAAGCAGAGATATAGGGAGGAGAAAGGTGGGGTCAGAGGAGACGCTGAGAGCCACCCAGGGAAGTAAGATGTAATGCAACACAGGTAAAGCCATGAGACACATGGCAATACATAGATTAATAGAAATGGGTTAATTTAAGATGTTAATTTAAGCTAGCTAGTAATAGCCTGAGCCATCAGACAAACATTTATAAGTAATATTAAGCCTCTGAGTGATTATTTACAAGTGGCCACAAGACTGGGCAGGACACAGAAAAGCCTCCATTCATAAGGTACCATGAAGACAAATATTTTTGTAAAAAATTTATTTCTCTGTAAATACAAATTCCAACATCAACAAACAATAGTCCAGTGGAAAAATACTAGCCATTAACATTGAAAACTTTTTTCTTAGTTTAATAAATAGAACTTTGGCATTCAAATTTCTAGCTGTAAACCCTATTTAAAAAACAAAACCAAAAACAACTCCTTTCCAAAAAGGAGGAAAAACAAAAAGTCAGAAGGCATAAGCCAACCAGTGGCTTCACATTTTTTTTTTACAATAACTGTATTTCAGTTAAGTCATGAACACTATATTTACACATGAGGTATTCTGGTGGTTCAAAACATGAACCTAGTTTACAAGCCCACCAGTCAGTGACTGATTGCACACTCCGCTGTGCTTTTAGTGTGACCATCTAGCACCTTACTACTTCTGGTCACCAGCCAACATGATGTTAATCTCACGCTTAAGTGTTTAAATAACTACATATATATAATATATATAAATACACACACACACATACAAATGAATACATTTGAAAGGAATTTCCTGCTCTCTATATAGAAAAGGCTGGGCTTCAAACACATCCAAATATGATACATCCTCTCATGTTTACTAAGGTAACTATCATCTAAGAAGAAATGGCTCTTTTTAGAAAAGTTCTTAAGTCTATTTACCAAAGAACAAGGTGCAATAATCAACATTCTTATAGCTCATGTAAGAGAAATAAACACTGCAGGCAAAAAGGCACGAAAGGTTCTCTCTGTATGCAGCCGCAACAGTGTTGCCGATGACATTGATTTCAAAGTACATTCTATTATATTCAATATTTCATTTCAATAAGAAGAAATCTCAAATCATTCTGTTTCATGATTAAATGTATGATACATTCATACAGCAATTACTATCAATGTGTTGGGGGGGGTGAAGTTGAAAATTTTCCTCTTTATACCAAATGGGAGACAGTTTCTCTTAGTTTGTGAACACTGAAAAGAATTGTCAGAAATGGAAAGAAAAGGGAAGCAAGAGCTATTGGTGGTTCCAAACGTCATCTGCTCTGTGTGGTCATTCAGAGAACATCCTATCACTGTAATTACATATCCAGTGACAGAAATCTAGACAAGAACTCCAGCAATCCAAACCAGAGGCATGCTAGAGTTGAACAGTACTGTGCAAAATAGCCCGGTGCTCAGCTCCTGTTGCTCAGTGACTATTACTGATATTTAAAGAGCATTCACCAATGAAACAGCCCCTCTACAGACATCCTGTCAGAGATTACTACTTAATCTGAAATAAGAACAGTATTTCCTCACAAGCTTCTATATCCAACTGTCCAATATTCATTTTAGCAACATTTCTAGTTCTTGAATTTTTCTAACAAGCTACTGAAAGTTAAATTCAGTTTCACAAAATTACAATCCACAACCATCACTAAGATATAATAATGCTAACATTAAACAGTGAATCTTATTCCAAATATTAAAAGGGACCATGCTCTTAAAAATAAAATTCTTGTATATTTACCTAGTCAAAACTTACAATCTTAAAATCAGAGGTCACTGAAAATGTACTAAGTTTAAGTCTATTTTTCTGACATCAAATGCAAGGATGGTGAATTATTGCGTCCTTGATTCAGCTAGTTTTACCTGCATAGGTAACCGGTGTCTTTCTTGCAGCAACTGTTAGTCTACCTCTGTCCTATGTGACTGTGTTTGAATGGTTTCAGCTTGAACAGACTGAAAACAAAATACTGTGTAACACTTCCTAGGAGAATAAAGACTTTATACACAAAAGCATAAATGAAAAAAAAAGTTCATTACATATAGACATTTACAGATAGATTTACTTTAGAATTTATGTTTCTTTTTATTTTAGGCTTATATTATTATAGTAACTTCCATGTATACCCTACTTCAAAATGCAGATCAAACACTATAGAATTGCTATTTGCCACCTTACTTGACCTAATGGTAAATTTGTGTTTGCAATGTGATGTGATACTATTACTGTTCTAACAAAGGTGTGTCTTAAGGAAGGAGATGTTTCTGAAAAATGAAATGCTGACTAACCAGAACACAACTAGTTCCATCTTCCTCAAAATTCCCTCCAAAGTGGACTACTTAGTAACAAAGTCCTTCATTACTCTAGACTCTAGGAAGAGATTAGTATTCTGTAGTCCATTATATAAAAAATCTATCACATCTGAATGTCTTTTAAATGGTAGTATACAATTTAGAAACTGAAATGTATCAGTAACAGTTTGGGAATTTCTTAATTAAAATTTTTTTTCTAAGATACGTGAATAAAATTCTTTAAATTTTAGAAAACTAGCCAAAACAAAAATTATTTATTGTAAGTGGCCAGAAAAAAAGGTATGTGTGTACATCTTTATGTATATATATGTATATGTATACACATACACACACACACATATATATATATTAAAATATATGACCATAAATTTGTTTAAGAAACAGCAACTCTAAAACCTCAAAAGATAGGACTAAAAACCTAGGACTTAGGAGACGTAAGGAGAAGCTAGTACAAATCAGCAATGGTTGCTCTCTAATTAGCTACAGCTAATGCTGTAGCTTTAGGTGGCTTTAGTTCTGACATCATGACACGACAGTGAGGACTCTATCCAAAGAGAAGGTAAATCTGTTACTTGCTGCCCTGTGGTTGACCCATATAGATGCTCCCATCTGACTTTACAACTTGGGACCATCTGCACAGACATTACTTTTTGCACAGTATATATTTTTGCAACAAACAATTTCTTGATTGTCATCAAAATATTAGTCTTAAAACCCAATGAACACATTTTTAAAGAACCATTCTTAGAGTGGCTAAGATCTTCTCTGTGTTAGAGAGTTGCCATGCATATTCACTCCAACACACTGATTTATTAGTAGCCAGATCCCAAAAGAAGGAGTAGAGTGGATTTAGCACTAAATAGAAGGGAAATCTGTCATTATGATGTAGTATAACTAACTACTGAAATACAACTTTCAAATGACTATGGACAGCAGAATACAGGCCTGTTCTGAACTGAGCATCCTCCTGAGCAATCTCCTCAAAGGCCGTCCCACTAAGTTTTCATTGTTGAGATTAAAAGAAATCTTTTCTAGGAGCAAGCTCTAGAGCAGAATAAGCTTAGCAAGAAAACAAATATGTGTATGATCTCCATCAACAGTACTAGCCTGCTGGGTCCACACCCTTTACTCTCCCACCTACCTAGTCCTGCCTGAAGAAAACTGGATTGCATTAAGAAGGGAGGTAGGGAGGGAAGGAGAGATGGAGGGAGGGAGGGAA
>LZPO01044797.1:13901-25125 GCA_001675575.1 Neotoma lepida
CTCCTCCATGCAATCTTGTACAGCCACTTTGGAAATCAGTATGGTGGTTTCTTAGAAAACTGAGAATCAATCTTCCTCAAGACCCAGCTATACCACTCTTGGGCATATAACCAAGGAATGCTCAATCATACTACAGGGACACATGCTCAACTATGTTCATAGAAGCATTATTCATAATAGCCAGAATCTGGAAACAACCTAGATGCCCCTCAACTGAAGAATGGATCAAGAAAATATGGTACATATACACAATGGAGTACTACTCAGCAGAGAAAAACAATGACATCATGAAATTTGCAGGCAAATGGATGGAACTAGAAAATATCCTGGGTGAGGTAAGCCAGACCCAGAAGGACAAACATGGTATGTACTCACTCTTAAGTGGATACTAGATGTAAAGCAAAAGATAACCAGACTGTAAGCCACAGCTCCACGGAGGACCCTAGGTAGGACACATAGATTGCCCAGTGAGGGAGAACTAGATGAAAGTATGTACTTTTAATTAGCTTATAAACTAAGAGTCTCCTTTGATATATCTTTAGTTTGGCTAGCCCTCCTCCCATCCATCTTTTGGCCTACTCTGTTAACCTTTATCCTTTCTTAAGTCTTTCATGCCCTGTCTTCTTCAAATTATACCACAGAGACATAGTAATAAAAGCAGCATGGTATTGGTACAAAAACCCACACATAGTATATTTTATTTTTAATCAGTGCCAATTTTTTTGCATTTGTTATTTTATTATTTTATGATAAAGGTAAATAATTCTACTCAATTGTAGAACCAGTCTGAAAGAATGGAAGAATGAATCCCCCCCCCTCCTCTTCCCTTCCCATCATTTTTCCTTCCTTGGAATTAGAATGTTGGATCTTCCCTCCAACAGAGAAATACACTACAATGTCACAAAGCAAATTTGAGAAACTATTCTAGAGATACCAGAAAGTGTATGTTCTTTACTGCCATCTTCATCTTCTCAAGAACTTATATTTGTATACTTTCCAATTACATAGATGAGTAATACAAATGAAGCATCAACATGAAAAAGATAAGATCAAATTTTATCTTGAAAAGATAGTGGTTAAAGATAATTTATTACTAAGCCTTAGGTTGTTGTGTGATATTTTGATCACATTCTGATACTCCCAAGACTGCCAATAAACAAAGTTTGCTTTGTACTAGAGGGCAGAGCTAGCTACTGGCTGACCAAAATTAACCATAGAGATTTTGGAGAACTGAGGACAGAGAGACACAGGAAGTAGTAGGCTAGGGCTTAGAAAGGGTCTCAGCCCTTTCTGGATCGAGGAACCAGAAAGAGAGGAGGTCACTGATCTGATCATTCAGGTTCTTACCCAGATATCTGGCACCCGAGTATCTATTGATAAAGAATCATTAGATAAATGCTTCATCTGGCATCCAACTTGGGGCACGAGATCAGGACATAGCTGCTCCCCACTGGCTTTGCAGTGTTTGGAACCACCACCATGACTGGCTTTTCCTCCATTCCTCCAGACTTTCTAAGCAAGTCTGGGGTTTTCCTGTTGCAACCTCTCTACAACAGTCTTTAGCAGTCATTTATCCCTGGCCCCAAACGCCACAGGCCCTGAACTCCACAGGCAGCTGGGCTCCAAATGCTGCTGGCTTACGCTGCTAGAGTTAGCTAACTACGAACTCCTACCACTGGCCAGAGCTGCCTTCAGACAGCCCCATGCACTCACTTCCCGACACACCCGTGTCTGATCTTCAGGTACCTGTCTCCCTCCCCCTGTGGATTTCAAGCTTCCATAGGAGCCCTCCTCTGCCCACTGCTGCACCAGGTCAGCCGCCTCAATACCCCCTCTGGCTTTTATTGCTGCTACCACTGCCACACACTCTCAGCCCCCAGATACACGCAAAGAGCTGTAGTTGCCCTCAGACAAGCCATGCACTACCTGCATTCTCTGCGCAGCTGTGCTGCTGAGCAACAGGCAGGCTCACACTTTAGTGTTGTTATCAACAAATCTGGTGAAACACTTGGGAATTCTAAAGGGGGGGGATTTGTTTTTAAAAAGGTTGTTCCCCACATTAAGAATGGGAAACAATATTATGATGCAGGCAGTTAGGTTTTTGTGTAGTTCCACAATGTATGGTTTGAAGTGGAACAACTAAATGAAAAGATAATCAATTTAGTTGGGATTGACATAATGTCAATTATAATCATTATCAGTTTGGTAATTCATGTTTTATCCATAAAAAGTTGTTTGATATTGATACCAAATATGAAAAATTGACTGATAAGATACAATCCTTAATCCTAAGAGGGACGCATGGATCTCCCTGGGAAGGGGAAATAGATGAGATCTTCATAAGTAAACTGGGGGTAAGCAGGGGCAATAGAAGGTAGGGGACAGAGGATGAGAACATAAGGGAATGGGTTGGTCAAGCTGGAACAGGGATGGAGTGAGAGAGCAATGAAAGAGATACCACGATAGAGGGAGATATCATGGGGATAGGGAGAAACCCAGTGGTGGGACAGTTGCCCCAAATCCACAAGGATCACCCCAGTTTAGACAACTAGCATTTGTGGAGAAGGTACCTGAACTGACTTACCCCAGTAATCAGATTGGTGAATACCCTAATTGCCATTATAGAGCCTTCATCCAATAATTCATGGAAGCAGATGCAGAGATCCACAGCCAAGAACCAGGCAGAGCTCCAGGATTCCAGTCGAAGAGAGAGAAAAGGGATTCTATGAGCAAGGGGCATCAAGATCATGATGGAGAAATCTACAGAGATGACCAAAGCAAACTAGTGGGAACTCATGAACTTTAGACCAACAGCTGTGGAGCCTCCATGTGACTGGGCTATGCCTTCTACATAAGCAATAAAGTTGTGTAGTTTGATCTGCTTAATGGGCCCCCTGTCAGCAGTATCCATCCCTGATGCATGAGCTAGCCTTTTGGAGCCTACTACCTATGGTGGGATACCTTGCACAGCCTTGGTGCAAGGGGAAGGGCTTGGACCTACCTCTACTGAATGTACCAGGCTCTGCTGACTCCCCATGGGAGGCCTTACCTTGTTGGAGGAGGGAATGGGGGGGGGATGAGAAGGGGAATCTGTGATTGGTATGTAAAATGAATAAAAACTTCCTTAAAAAACCATACAGTCCTTAGAAAGAACAACTAAAGAAACTAAGAAAAAATATTCACACACAGACAGAGGAGTTTAGAGAATAATTTACTACATCATTGCATTGTGAAACTGAAGAGGGGTGGCCCAAGGTTATTGGAAAACCAACTTTAATTTATTCAATCACTATTCAAGAATGACCAGCAGGTGATAGGCACCCCCAAGGCTATTCAGAAGTTTACGGAAATCATGTAGAAATGTTAATTTGAGAAGATTTCAGGAAGCAATAGTTTCATATGGTATGTATTCACCTTTTGTGAAGCAGATATCAAATTCATTGGCCACTCAAAATAGAATTATTCCATCAGACTGGAAATATTTAGTTACAGCAGTATTTGAAGCTGGTCCTCAGTTACAATGGAAAACGTGGTTAGAGACAAAAGTAGAATTATATAACAATGAAGTAGGGCTAGAGGTGTGGAAATCTCCCAAGATGAGCTTCTCAAAGAGGCCTGGTTTGCTGATTTGCAAAGACAAATTGCATGTGATGATCACATCCTGGCTCTATGCCATATAGCAGCTTTGAATGCTTGGGACAGGGTTGAAGAATCAGGAAAGAGGATTGAGTTATTTACTAAAAATATGCAAGGTCCAAAGAAACCTTCATTTTTTTTTATAAAGATTGACTTCAGCTGTAAATAGAATGATATCAGATCTGAAGTTAGTCCAATATTAATTGAATCTTTGGCTTTTGAAAATGCTAATTCAGAACATAAAGGGATAATTGGGTCTTTAAAGGCAAGATAGGCACTAATTAATGACTGGATTAGAAATACAGCTAATATTGGATCTCATGCATATGATGATACTTGGATAGGAGAAATGATTTCTAAAAATTTTAAGAAAAATAAAAGTTTAGATATTTTAATTGTGGTAAATCAAGTCATCTGAAAATGGATTTTAGGCAAGGCATTCCTAGGAACAATGTTTTTTCTAGAGATAATCCAAACAGAAGGCCCCAGGCTTCTGGAATATGCAAAAGGCCAGCACTAATTCTTTTGCGCTTTGTGTAATTTTAGTAAATGACCAAGTCCTCTTTCCTGATTCTTCAACCCTGTCTCAAACTGTAAGGCATAGGGCCAAGATCAACATAGGATAGCATGGGACATCAACATGGTAACCCTTGGCCATCAGGAAACGCCTAAGAGGACCTATCTCAGACCCNTGTGTTAAATTTGGCTCAGTTATTCCCTGTCGACAGTGCAGAAACTCCTCTCCAGAACAATTAAAAGACTTAATGCCTGTTGTGAAAAAACATACTGCTCTGGATGACAGAATAGCTTTAATTGACAAAATGAAATTTTCAGGAGAGACCATAAAACAAGTATTTTGTCAAATTTCTATAAATGATCAAGCACCTTAATTAAAAATACAAATAAATGACGTTGAAATTGAGGGTTTAGTAGACACAGGGACAAATATAACAATAATTGCACCAAAATCTTGGCATCAAGATTGGCCTTTTCAGGATGCAAATATTCAGCTTCTATGGACTGGAATTTTATTTCAGGTAAAACAAAGTAGAAGATGTGTTGAGTGTATAGTGCCAGAAGGGTGTAGCTAACATAGCAATGAATTTATGGGGACATGTCTTTTAACAGCAATGGAATACCCAGATTAACATTCCTCCAATCTCAGAGATAATCCATAAACTAATATATGCTTTTGAAAGAAATATTAAAAGGTATTATCAAGAATGGTCATTGACTGTTCACATTGTACATTAACAGGGCACAACAGTTGTTGATTTTTCAAAGGTACCAACAACCCTACCTTTAAAATGGTTAATTGACAAATCTGTCTGGGTGGAACAATGGCCTCTGACATCAGACAAATTGCAGGCTTTAAAACAGTTAGNACAAGAACAGCTAAATGCTCAATGTATTGAAGAATCAACCAGTCCTTGGAATTCTCCTGTATTTGTCATTAAAAAGAAATTAAGAAAATGGAAAATGGGAATGAATCTAAGAGCTATTAATAAGGTGATTCAGCCAATGGGCTCTTTACAGCCTGGAATTCCCTTGCCTTCTCTATTGCCTAAAGGATGGTCTATTGTAGTGATTGGTTTAAAAGACTGTTTTTTTACTATACCTTTACAAGTACAGGATATAGAACAATCTTCTTTCATGGTGCCTACTTATAATAATGTCCAGCCTGTTAAAAGGTATCAATGGAAAGTTCTCCCACAAAGGATATTAAACAGCCCCACTCTGTGCCAATATTTTGTACAACAACCTAAGATATGATAGGTTTACAAAAAATTTAACCACAGAAAGTACAAATAAGGAAAGATCCATTACAACCTCTTAATGGTTTTCAAAAATTACTGGGAGATATTAACTAGCTAAGACCCACAATTGGATTAATTACTCAAGAACTAAGTAATTCATTTCAAACCTTACAAAGTGATAATCACTTAAATAGCCCAGGAACATTGTCAGATGAGGCTGAGAGAAAAATGGCTTTGGTAGAAAAGAAATTATAGGATGCACATGTGGATGTTTTGGACCCGGAGCTTGATTGTATTCTGGTTATATTACCTTCTGTGCATTCTCATACAGGCATTTTTATGCAGAGAGAAAATGATATCTTAGAGTGGATAATTTTATCACACAGAGTAAAAAATTAAAGACCTATGTAGAAAAAGTTTCTGAATTGATTCTGAAAGGAAAATTAAGGCTNCATTAATTAGTAGGAATAGACTCGACAGAAATTATGGTACCTTTTAGTAATGCTGGAATTTCCTCACTATGGAGAGACAATGAACATTGGCAAAGAGTTACAGTAAATTTGGGGGATATTAGCAATAAATATTCCAAAAGAAGGAGACTCCAATTTATAAAGAGAACTATTTGGATCCTTCCTCACATTGTACAGAGAACAACAATTTATTTTCTGGAACCCCTACATTCCATACTGATGCAAGTTTACCAGGAAAGACAGGTTATAAGTCAGGAACTTTAAGTAAAGTAGCTCAAAGCCCTTATTATTCTGTTCAAAAGTCAGAATTATATGCTATTCTCATGGTATTATTAGATTTTCCAGAACCTCTTGATATAGTTATTGACTCTCAATACACAGAAAGAGTTGTTTTACATATTGAAACTGCTGNACTTATCCCAAATAATTCAGAATTAGCTTTGTTATTTATTCAATTACAAGAAATAATCAGAAATAGAAATCATCCCTTGTATATTGCACATCTCAGACCCTATATAGGTCTACAGGCCTTCTAGCACAAGGTAATGATGAAATTGATCAGCTATTGGTAGGAAATGTACTAGAAGCCTCAAAATTTCATAAGAAACATCATGTTAATATCAAGGGTTTGAAGAAAGGTTTTTCTATAACTTGACAACAAGCCTCATGAAATTTGACAGNGAGTACAGAGCTGTCAGTTTGGGACTGGCAAAATATGTCAAGGAGAACATAGGTGGCAGTTTGGCCCCCGTGAAATCTGTTAAGGAATATGCAGCTGTCAGTTTGTGGCCCAGGAAACCTGTCAACTAGAACTTAGCTGTCAGTTATAGCCCCACAAAATCGGTCAAGGAGAAAATAGCTGTCAGTTTGGGAACTGCAAATCTGTCAAAGATAACTCAGCTGTCAGTTTAGGCCCCAGGAAATCTATCAAAGAGAACTTAGCTCAAAGTTAGGTCCCCAGAAATCTGTGAAGAATAAAATAATTGTCAGTTGGTGACCAGAGAAATCTCTCAAAGAGAACCATGCTGTCAGTTCCTGCCCCACAAAATCTGTCAAGCAGAAAGTAGCTGTCAGTTTAGGCACTCTGAAATCACTCAAGGAGAACATAGCTGTCAGTTTGTGCCTGGNAAAATCTGTCAAGGAGAACACAGGTGTCAGTTTGAGGGTGCTAGGGAAGTTCACAGGAATCCACAAGGATGACCCCAGCAACAGTGGAGAGGGTTCCTGAACTGGTCTACTCCAGTAATCAGATTGGTGAATACCATAACTGTCATCATAGAGCCTTCACCCAGTAACTGATGGAAGCAGATGCAGAGATCCATGGCCAGGCGCCAGGCCAAGCTCCAGGGGTACAGTTGATGAGAGAGATTCTATGAGCAAGGGACATCGAGGCCATGATCAGGAAACATACAAAGACAGGACAAACTAGAGGGAACTCATGAACCGTGGAAAAATAGCTGTGGAGGCTCCATGGGACTGGACTAGGCCCTCTGTATAGGTGAGACAATTGTTTAGNTTGAACTGTTTAGTGGGACCTCTGGCAGTGGGATCAGGATTGTTCCCGGTGCATGAGTGGGCTTTTTGGAGCTTGGTGCCTATGCTGGGACACATTGCACAGCCTTGGTGCTGGGGGAGGGGCTTGTTCCTGCCTCAACTGAATGTACCATGCTCTGCTGACTCCCCATGAGAGACCTTGCCTTGGAGGAGGTGTCCAACGCCTGTCTCTTATACACATCTAGATGTGTATAAGAGACAGGAATGGGGGGTGGGTTGGGGAGGAAAGCTGAAGGATAGGAAAAGGAGAGGGGGATCTGTGGTTGGTATGGAAAATAAATAGAAAATTTCTTAATAATAAAAAAAGAGAAATCTATCAAGGAGAACATAGCTGTAGGATGAGGTCCCAGAAAATTTGCCAAGAATAACTTAGCTATCAGTTTGGGCCAGGTGAAATCTGTCAAGGAGAAGGTATCAGTCAGTTTGGGCCCGGCAAAATCTGTCAAGAAGAAAAATATGTAAGTTTGGGCCCTGCAAAATCTGTCAAGGATTACTCAGCTGTCAGTTTTGGCACCATGAAATCTATCAAGAAGAATGTACTTTCAGTTAGGGCCCCCGGAAATCTGACAAGAGGAACATACCTGTCAGATGGGGCCCCAGGAATTCTGTCAAGGAGAACTTAGCTGTCAGTTTGGGCCTAGCTAATTCTGTCAAGGAGAATGTAGCTGTCAGTTTTGACACTGCAAAATCTATCAAGGAGAATGAAGCTGTCAGAGGGTCCCAAGAAATCTGTCAAGGAGAATGTAGCTGTCAGTTTGTAATTCACAAAACTGTCAGGGAGAACATAAGTGTCAGTTTTAGCCCCATGAAATCTGTCAAGGAGAACATGGCTGTCAGTTNGGGCCCCTCAAAATCCGTTAAGGAGAATGTTGCTGTCAGTTTGATCCCTGGGAAATCTCTCNAGGAGAACTTAATTGTCAGATTGGTCCCCAGGAAATCTTTCAGGAGAATGTAGCTGTCAGTTTGGGATCCCCCAAATCTGTTAAGGAAACACAGCTATCAGTTTGTCCCTTCAAAAATCTGCCAGTGAGAATGTAGCTGTCAGTGAGGGCCCTGCAAAATCTGTCAAGGAGAACAAGCTGTCAGTTTGAGCCCTGGGAAATCTGTTAAGGAGAACAGAGCTGTCAGTTTGACCTCTATGAAATCTGTCAAGGAAAACTTAAGAGTCAGTTTGGTCCCCTCAAAATCTGTCAAGAACTCATCAGTCAGTTTGGGCCTTGTGAAATCTGTCAAGGAAAATGTAGCTTTCAGTTTGAGTCCTGGGAAATCTCTCAAGGAGAATGTAACTCTCAGTTTGGGACTGGCGAAATCTGTCAAGGAGAACCTGGCTGTCAGTTGTGTCCCCACCAAAATCCGTCAATGAGAATGTAGCTGTCAGTTTTAGCATGACAAAATCTATCAAGGACTACATGCCTGTCATTTGGGGCCAAATGAAATCTGTCAAGGAGAATGTAGCTGTCTATTTGCACGCTGCAAAGTCTGTCAAGGAGAAAGTAGCTGTCAGTTTGGCCCCACAAAATCAGTCAAATAGTATATAGCTGTCAGCTTGGGCCCCCTAAACTCTCTTGAGGAGAATGTAGCTGTCAGTTTGGGCCCCGTGAAATCTGTCAAAGAAAACATAGATGTCAGTTGGGGGCCCATGAAATCTGTCAAGGAGAACACAGCAGTCAGTTTGGGCTCCTTGGAAACTGTAGAGGAGAACACAGCAGTCTGTTTGGCCCCTCTGAAATCTGTCAAGGAAAATGTAGCTGTCAGTTAGGGCTGAGTGTAATCTATCAAGGAGAATTCAGCTGTCAGTTTGGGTCCCATTAAATATGTCAAGGAGAACTTAGTTGTTTTTTGGGCCAAGCAAAATCTTTCGAGAAGAATGTAGCTGCCAGTTTAGGTCCAGAGAAATCTGTCAAGGAGAATGTAGCTATCAGTTTGGGCCCTGTGAACTCTTTCAGGAGAATGTACCTGTCAGTTTGGGGTCCTCAAAATCTGTCAAGGAGAACATAGCTGCCAGTTTGGGTCCTCCAAAATCTGTCAAGGAGAATGTAGCTGTCAGTTTGGTCCTGGCAAATTCTGTCCAAGGAGAACATAACAAGCTGTCAGTTTGGGCCCAGTGTAATCTGTCAAGGAGAAGGTTGCTCTCAGTTTGGGCACCACGAAATCTGTCAAGCAGAACAAAATAGTCAGTTGGGCACAGCGAAATCTGTCAATGAGAACGTGTCAGTTTGAGCCCCGCAAAATCTGTCAAGGAGTATGTGCCTGTCATTTGGGGCCAGGTGAAATCTGTCAAGGAGAACTAAGATGTCAATTTGGGCCCCTTGAAATCTGTTAAGGGTAACATATCTGTCAATTTATGCCCTGTGAACCTGTCAAGAAGAAGGTAGCTGTCAGCTAACATAGCTGTCAGATTAAGCCCCAAGAAATANGTCAAGGGAAACTCAGCTGTCATTTGGGCCCCTCAAAATCTGTCATCAAGAACTTATCTGTCAGCTTGAACCCTGGGAAAACTGTCAAGGAGAACATGGCTGTCTGATGGCACCCCACAAAATCTGTCGAAGAGAATTTAGCTGTCAGCTTGGGCCACGAAAACTCTGTTGAAGAGGACTCAGATGTCAGTTTGGGCCCCGTAAAATCTGTCCAGGAGAATTTAGCTATCAGTTTGGGCCTACGATATCTGTCAACGGGACCATAGCTGTCTATTTGGGCCCCTCGAAATCTCTCAAGGAGAAGGTACCTATCATTTTCTTCCCCTTGAACTCTGTCATGGAGAGTGTAGCTGTCAGTTTGGGCCCTGTGAAAACTGTCAAAGAGAACGTAGCTGTCTGAGGGCTTTCCGCCAAATCTGTCGAGGAGTACGTAGCTGTCAGTTTGGGCCTGAAAAATCTGTCAAAGAGAATGTAGCTGTCAGATGAGGTACTGCAAATCTGGCAAGGATAACTTAGCTGTCAGTTTGGGTCCCACGAAATCTGTCAAGGAAAACTCAGCTGTCAGTGTGGTCCCTGCCAAATCTGTCAAGAAGAACATAGCTTTCACTTTGGGCTCCATGTATCTAAGTCAAGGCGATCTTAGATATTAGATGGGGTGCCACAAAATCTGTTGAGGAGACTTAGCTGGTTTTTTTGGTCCCACAAAATCTTTCAATGAGAATTCAGCAGTCATTTTGGGCTCTCTGAAATCTGTCAATGAGAATGTAGCTGTCAGGGCCTCACGAAATCTGTCAAAGAGAGTGAAGATGTCAGTTTTGGGACATTGTCAAGGAGAATGTAGTTGTCATATGGAGTGTGGCAAATCTGTCGAGGATAACTTAGCTGTCAGTTTGGGCCCTGCAAAAATTATTAAGGAGAACTTAGCTGACAGAAGGGACGCCACAAAATCTGTCGAGAGAACTTACCTGTAAGTTTCGGCCCTATGAAATCTATCACGTGAAAACATAGCTGTCAGGTTTGGCCCCGAGAAATATGTCAAGGAGAACTCAACAGTCAGTTTTGGCCGTGCAAAATCTGTCAAGTAGAATGTAGCTGTCAGTTTGGGCCCTGTGAAATCGGTCATGGAGAACATAGCTGTCAGTTTGGACCTCATCAAAATTCTAATATAATTATCAAAATATAACATATTATATTATACATATGTAATTTATGCAGTTTGACAAGTTGGTTGTTTGGGTTTTATTTTTTTTTTAAATACATATAAGAATATTTGTGTGGAGGTCAACCAGTGGGTTGCTTTTTTCTTTTTAATTGTCAAGGGACGAGGTCAACCAGTTAGCCATATATGCAGGTTGACCAGTTGGCTGTGTTGGTTTTATTTTTATTTATT
>LZPO01044797.1:43884-57708 GCA_001675575.1 Neotoma lepida
TAGATAGATAGATAGATAGATAGATAGATAGATAGATAGATAGATAGATAAATAAATAAATAAATAAATAAATAAATAAATAAATAAATAAACAGGGCTGGCTGGGAATGTTATGAGGCTTCAAGACTGGCTTCTATCCTCAGCAATGCATAAAAACATGTCCAATGTGGGGGGCATTTTCAAACCCATAAGGGTGGGGGCTGATCCTCCACTTTCCAGCTCTTGAGTGTCAATTACATTCATGTTTCTTTTTTAATATTTTAGATTAATTTATTTTCATGTGTATTGCTGTTTTGCCTACATGTATGTCTGTGTGAGGGTGTCAGATCCCCTGGAACTGGAGAACAATCCATAAAGCTGGCTGGCTATTAGATAAAATGAAATAAAATTTAAAAGGGAACTAAAATCGAATGAGCTAAAGACACATGAGAATGGAGTTCCCTCAGAAAGCTGAAAAGGGCCAGTCAACTCCGGAGAGAAGCATGGAAGCAGCCTCTTCCCAACCCATCTGCTTATTTCTAGTGCCTGAGTCCTGGGGTTACAAACATGGCCCAGTATGCCAAATTTCTGCAGTTCAGAAGATGGAGCCCAGGGCTTTGGGCACCTAGGCCTCCTCCCCCATGAGCCAGGCCTCCAGCACTGCCTTCCTTTGTTTGTTTAATTCCAAGTTGTAGGGGCCTGAGAGCCAAGTTGTTTACAAGTAAAGATGGTTCTGGGAGGAGGCAGGGAGGAAGGAACTAAATAGTTGACAAAGGTTTGTGGGGGTCTGTGGAGGAAGCAAGGAGGGAGAAAACTAAGCTGTTTATGTCTGGGTGACCTTTAAACTGATTGGCCCAATGGGGCATCTACCCACCCCTCTCTCTAACCTTGTGGTTTTAAGCTAGAGTCTTAAAGCATGGTAAAAGATGACAATCTTAGAGCCAACATCATCGTAAATTGAGAAGAACTTGAAGCAATTCAGCAGGAGACAGGTGCCCAGTGAACTCTTGTTCTCCACGACCCATCTAAGGGTAAATTTTGTTTAAATGTCTCTGAAAAACTTTTTCTTTTTTTTTTTTTTTGCAATCATTAGATTCCCCTCAGAGGACATATGGACATTTGAAAGAATTTGTTTTTGTTTCATGTAACTAGGAGGGTCCTTAGATATAACTCTGAAACACTGAAATGGAATAGCCTATTTCTGTTCCCTCTTGTCTGTCATGTCTCTGTCTTTTGGGGGTTCATATCCCCCCACCCACATGGCAGGCAATATGCAGCTGATAGCCATCCATAACTCTAATTTCAGCAGACCCACAGACCTACCCACTTTTTCTGGCTTCTGAAGGCACCAGGCACTCGTATGGTTCACAGAGAGGCAGATGGGCAGGCAGGCTGGCAGACGTGTATATGTGTTTTAACAAGTATGTGTATATATGGTTCCCTCATCTTTTATGATAGGCCAATGGCACTACTCTAGTGAGGTGGGACTCAGGAGCACAGGAACCCAAATCTCACTGTCTGATGGCTGGCTGGATGAACCTTGGCAAGACCAAAGGAAGAAGGTTGTCTGGGCAGTAGGATGCAGGAGGAGCCTATGAAGGCAGAGCAGGCAAAGCCGAGAGAGAGAGAGAGAGAGAGAGAGAGAGAGAGAGAGAGAGAGAGAGAGAGAGAGAGAGAGGATGAGGCTTTCATTTTTATATTTTTATCCCATCAGACCCCTTCCCTATAAGTCATACACCCCCCAGCACCATCTTCCCTTGTTTCCTAGTTCATTTGTTTTATTTCAAGTAAATATGTTCTTCTTCCCTTTTTTTTTGGTTTTTGGAGACAGGATTTCTCTGTGTAGCCTTGGCTGCCCCTCAAATTACTCAGTAGAACAGATTTGATTTCCTGAGTACTGGGGTCAAAGGCATGTACCACCACCACTGCTGCCAGGCTTTATTTTTCTATTTCTTATCTTATTGAGATGGGGGTAGGGATGGGATGGTTATCATCTCTGTACATAGCCCTGGAAATCATGACCTAGACCAGACATGCCTCCTGCTCACAGATTTCCATCAGCCTCTGCCTGTGGAATGTTGGGATTAAAGGTGTTCATCTCCATGCCTGGCATCCTTTTATTGTACAAATCAGTAGCCCTCCTATACACAAATGATAAACGGACTGAGAAAGAAATCAGAGAAACAACACCCTTTGCAATAGTCACAAATAATATAAAATATTTTGGGGTAACTCTAACCAAACAAGTGAAAGACCTGTTTTTGAAGTTCCTGGCCACTCCCCCCAGCTAAGTAACTGCACATGTGTGCCAGAGACAGCAAACAACATGCCTAACTTGTTGCTCCAAGAGTCCAGGGAGGAGGAACCCAAGATTGAGGACAAAGATCCCTCCAGGCATACCCTGGTGAACTTCCTGCTGAGTTTCCCAAATAAGGACCTGGAAGAGACCCCCATNGTGTCCTGAGGGCAAACTTTATGGCACATACATGTAATAATCTCATCCATTCAGCTGTTACTTGTTCTTGTATCTTCTTGCTTTATCTGCTCTTTATGTCTCTTTTTCCTTTTCCTGAGGTGGTTTCTTTGAAATTAAACATTGAGAAAGTTAATATGTCAAGAAATTATTCAGAGATTGAGACCCTTGCTGGCATTAGGGCTGTTAAATTAGTCTTGGGAAAAAACCTAATGGATGAGCAGCCTCTTGAAGCATGGAATAATTGTATAAAATGGAGAATCCAGAATTATACTGTGTAGCATGTAGTGTGTAGATGGGCAGAGTTTAAAGAGAAATGCAATGAGAGTTGCAGAGATGACATTTAAACAATGGTTAACACACCAACTTGCAACTCCATGGGAATGTCTTTCTAAAGCTGAAAAGATACAGGACTTAACAGAGCAAGTACAGTGTCTTAAGACTACAAGAGAGATTCTGTCTTAAGTTTACAGAAAAAGCATTAAAGAAATTAGAGCAAAGATGTTGTGAGGAGAAGCTAGCTTGTATTTCTGTGCTTTCTGAGAAACTGCACTTAGATGGCCTCTGGGGTGAGAATCTCAGATGTTTTGATAATTATTAACCTGCAAAAGAATAACTATTGCACTTTGGCTTTTAGCTTTAGTTACCTGCCTGGAAATTTCTGTGTGCAATCAAAGCTTTTGGCTTTCTGCTTTGGTTACCTGTCTGGAAACTTCTGTGTATAATCAAGGAGCACAAGCTATATTTTGTTGAAGTTTTAAAAAATANCTGTGGAAACTATTGTGAAAAACCCAATCACCTGTTGAATTATCGCATCCCCTATTTTCTTGCAATATTACAATAAAAGACTGAGGTTGAGTGAGATCTGGAGATGAGAGAATAGAATAGAAGGGAAAGACAGAAGAACAGAAAGACAGAAGAACAACAGAGAATAGAATAGAATAGAATAGAATAGAATAGAATAGAATAGAATAGAATAGAATAGAAAGAACAAGAGAAAAGAAGAGAAGAGAGAAGGAGGCAATGAAGACACACTTCTCCAGATCTGACAAGACTCATCAGCTTGCATAAGTCTCTGTGTCTGAGAGTTTTTTCTCTGCACTTTTCCAGATATGTCTTGTCTTTTAAGACTCACGAAAACTGCTGAGGCTGCCCTCTGGCACATGCGCAGTTCAGTAGCTAAGCAAGGGGCCCTACTTACATAATCTGTGTGCTGTGTGATCACGTAATTTGCATGCAGCATGATCATGCAATCTATGTGCATGCATGGCATAGCTTCTTAAAAAGTGGGCCAGATTCCTCCCCTTCCTCTTTCTCTCCTCCTCTTTCACAGGCCTGGTCATGTTCTTTCCTGTCTCCCTCTCTCCTCCTAATGAAACTCTGATAATGGGTTCGGTCGTACCTCATGGCTTTCCTCACACAGTAAACAGCACCAAAACCATTGTGCCACTGCTGCCACATTACCAACATTGGTGCATGTGATNAAGTAGGCTCTCCCAGCGCTCTGCCCCCAGGAACCTGTGCTGAGGTTTTGCACTGTCTATGACTGCTCGCTTCTTTCATTTGCCCGGCCGCCGGACTTCTCTGCACACACACAGGTTGTGCCATTGGTGAGTTTTCTCTTCCCAATCCCTTATCATTTCCCACAAGTACAGCCTGGGATATATTTCTCACTGCCTGATCTCCGAGGAGTCCTTGGGCTGCATACGCCATGACATGTTCTCTCTTGATGGAGCAAAGAATGCTGTTAGATTCCCGGGGGATTCTCCAGCTATGCATGCTCCCAGCTCTTATCNCTCTCTTGATGAAGGGTAGGGTAACCTGTTCTGATTCATAGATCTTTTCCTAACCTTGGGGACGCCTGAGATTAGAGTCTGATACTGTTTCTTTCTTTCTTTCTTTTTTTTTAGTTTATTCTTTTCTCTCAGCTGCAGTCATGGGACATAAGGCTTTCTTCTCTAAAAAATGCCTTAAATATGGCCACATAATGGCTGCTTGGACCCCAATATTTTATGGGAATTCCCTAACTTCTGCCAGTGAATGGGCAAATAAAAAAAAGTTACCTTATCTCCAAGCTTTCTACCTAAGCTCTTTACCCTCCTCCCTCTTCGTTTCTGATTCTTTCTCTGCCACATGCAACCATTTCTGCCTAGCTGACTTCCACTCTGCTCTCTGGTATTGGGTAAGCTCTCTCCAGGGCCACTTCTGCCTAACTCTGGCTCTCACTTTAACTTCTCCCACTCTCTTTCTTTCACTCATTCTCATGCTGCCCTGAAAAGCAAACACAGGTCTGNAAGCAGGCTAGTATGCATGTAAAAGGTTTTTATCAAACCAATGNTGCCTACCCATCTGGGGCTGAGGCAGTTTCCAGTCAGGATCCACAGTGGGATTAAAATAACCCAGAAGACTCTATAGCCAGAGATCAGTTTACAACATGCCTCCTGGTGGGTCTTCCTAAGGCTGTCTTCAAACCAGTAAACTATCAAAACCTAAAAAAAAAAAATCATGATTCAAGATACAAAATAAAATCTGTCCCATGTCTCCCAGAGCTCCCTGACATCAGGGCTAACTTAAGCATCTGGAGAGAGGGCCCCTCCCACAGGCAGAGTCTCAACTGTGGTATTTAAGGTACCATGGGAGAGATGACAAAGCCCATGAACAGAACTGCCAAATGCTGGCACACACCATCCAACCGGAGGCTGCCTAAAGGCTTCCAGATTATTGTTTTAAGTGGTAGAGAAGGCCACTGAGCTTTGGGCAGTCCCTGCCCCATATGGGACAAACTGGGCCTAGTTTGAAGTGCCACCAAAAGGAATACTGGTGAGCTGACTGCCCTCGTGCACCCTGTGGAATGAGAGCATCAAACAAAAACCTCCTAGGTTGGCCATGGGTTCACAGGGAGCCTGGGATAGCCATTAATTACAGCTTGAGGCAATCCATCTCCTTCACTTTGGCTACTGGAGCCACTTACTCAGTCCTGGAGGAGTCTTGGGGTCCTACCTCTCCTCGTTTCCCTATTGTTGGGATAGGGATACACTTAACTGTATTTTCAGGGGTATCCCTCTCACCGATACATTTTCAGTTGTACTAAACTGCCCTCTGCCCTTAATGGGAAGAGATTTTCTAGCTAAGAAAGGAGCTTTATTTTCTTTGCTCCCTGTGGTGGTATTTTATCTAAGTACCCCAATAAAATGTATCTGAGGATCAGAGGAACAAGGTCAGCTGCTAGCCTTGCAAAATTAGCACACACCCTTAATCCTATCACTTAGCAAGCAGGGTCTGCCTGGATCCCTGTGAGTTCCAGGTCACACTAGAAACAGTCAAGGGTTGAGACACATGCCTTTAATCCCAGCATCAACCATAGAATTCTGGAGGTCTATACAGACAGGCAGGAAGTGACAGAAATGGGCAATAGGAGGAAGTAATGTAGCTAGGCTGAATGAATCAATGGGAGAACAGAACAGAAAGGGATATAGACATGGAGGTATAAGGAAGTCAGATACTCTCCTTTTGGGGAAGTGGTGGCGGCAATGTAAGGTGAGGCTGGTAGCTGTTCCTAATTCCTCTTATCTCTGTCAGACTTTCACCCCTATCTCTGCCTCTGTGTTTTATTTAACAAGACCATTTAGAAAATCCGTTTTACATTTTGGGGTGCAACATGGCGAGAATTCATTAAAAACTCTTTGGTAGTCTTACAAGCCCGGGGGCCTAACACCCCGGCTCAGCTGGAGCTTCAAGTGGCCGGACCTGGGCTGAGCCTAAACTTGACCTGATCTGGGATACACGCTGTTGCAGCTGCTAATGGCTAGATTTAGAACCATGTGGCAGGAGTCTCTTTGGCTTTCTTTAGCTCCTGGTGGGTGGTGTGGGCTCTCTCTCTCACTCTTTCTCTCTGGATTTCCATCTCTGAACTGCCACCACACTAGGTAGCTGTGGTGGTTATATTGTGTCCCCCAAAATATTGTGTATCCTAATAAAACTTATTTAGGGTCAGCTAATAGAACAGCCACTAGATAGGCATGGTGGCACACACGCCTTTAATCCTAGCATTCCAGAGGCAGAGATCCATTTGGATCTCTGTGAATTCAAAGCCACACTAAAAACAAAGCCAGGTATGGTGGCAGGCACACACCTTTGGTTCCAAGACTTGAGATTTCATATCTATCTTGGGAAAGATACATGCCTTTAAACCCAGGAAGTAATGGCAGGAAGCAAAAAGGTATATAAGGCGTGAGGACCAGGAAGNAGGCCTCTTAAGCTTTCAGGCTTTGAGCAGCAGTTCAGCTGAGATTCATTTGGGTGAGGACTCCGAAGCCTNCAGTCTGAGGAAACAAGATCAGCTGAGAAGTTGGCAAGGTGAGGTTGGCTGTGGCTTGTTCTGTTTCTCTGACCTTTCAGAATTTATCCCAATACCTGGCCTGGTGTTTTCAATNAATAAGACCATTTAAGATTCAGTTTACAGGTAGCTGCTTTGAAATTCCCTTGGACTTATACTGTTCTATGCAGTTGACAGATTTGGTAAGTCAATTAAGATATCTTAAAAGGACAAACTAGTTAAAAGAGAATTTTTCCCACTTTAAAAAAATGGGAAATATTTTTACAACGGTAGGAAATTGGTCTCTGTTTGATAACACATTAGGCAGCCTAATACAACTAAGTGAGAGAATAATTAATCTTGATGGGATGTACATAACATTAATTATGAATATTATTTGTTTAATCATTTTTATTTTAGCATTAAGAAGGTTGGTCAATTTGAGTGCCAAGATAAAAGCTTCAGAAAAACCTTTTAAAATAACTTATAGAGAAATTCAAACCCAGACAAAAGAATTTAAAGGTGAACCTAGCTCAGGATTGATATTAGAGAAACCTGTTAAAATGACTTATAGAGAAATTTTAACCCAGACAAAAGAATTTAAGGGTGAATGTAGCTCAGGTTTGACTTTAGAAAAACCTGTTAAAATGACTTACAGAGAAATTCAGACTCAGACAAAAGAATTTAAAGATTAACCTAGATCAGGACTGACTTATATGGTTACAGACAAACAACCTCAGGCTATGAGACAGCAGACATTAATCTACTCTATAACATTACAACAACTGCCAGATGATTGTGTTCAAGCTAATTGGGCTCCAATGCAAATGCTAAATTTAAGGAGATTTAAAGAAGCTACAATATCATATGGCATGCATTCTCCATTTGTAAAGGAGATGTTAAACTCATGGTCAACTTGTAACAGAGTTATCCCTCAATATTAGAAAGAATTGGCTGCTGCAGTACTAAAACTCAATCCAAATTTACAATGGTAAATGTGGTATAAAGAGGAAGCTAAAACTATAGAACAGCAGAGTAGGACTAGAGGTATAGAAATTTCGAAGGATCAGCTTATTGGAGAAGGCAAATATGTGGATATAAACAGACAATGTTTATATGATAACCAAACCCTAATTCTATGCCGTGTGGCAGCTATGAATGCATGGGACAGAATTGAGGAAGCAGGAAAGAAAATTGAATCATTTACAAAAGTTATACAGGGCCCCAAAGAATCCTTCACAGATTTCTTACAAAGGCTGTCTTCAGCAGTAAATAGAATGATACCAAATTCAGAAGCTAGACAGATAATAATTGAATCCTTGGCTTTTGAGAATGTGAATGCAGCATGCAAAAGAATAATCAAGTCGTTAAAGGCACAATATGCACCCTTGGAGGATTGGATCAAGGACACAATTAATATTGAGTCCCATGACCGTGATGATATGTAGATAGGAGAGGTTATATCAAGAGCTTTGAGGAAAAATAATAATGTCACATGTTTTAACTGTGGTAAACTAGGACATCTGAAAAGGGAGTGTAAACAGGATGTTTCTAGAAACAATGTTTCTTCAAGGAACACTGGCAACAGAATGCCCCTCCCTTCTGGGTTATGCTGAAGGTGTGGTAAAGGGAAACACTGGNCCAAGGAATGTAGAGCAACAAGGGATAGANAAGGTAATCCTCTGCCTTCTGGAAATTCCCTGAGGGGCCTCTTGCAGGCTGCAATGACAAATTCAGTTCAGAATTTTCCTGCCATCATAGAAGAAACCCCTTCTCAGAACAATTAAATAACCAAATGCCTATTGTAAAAAACCATACTGCTCGAGGTGATAAAACATCTATAGCAGAAAGAACAAGAAATTCAGGAGAAACTACAAAGATAACTTTTTGGCAAACGTCTATAAATGAACAAAGACCTAAATGAAAAATACGAATAAATGACATCCTCTTGGGCAGTCTAGTGGACACTGGTGCGGATGTTACTATGATTGCACCAGAATTTTGGCNTCCAAATTGGCCTCTTCAGGAGGTAAGAGTTCAGCTGTTAGGGATTGGAACATTATCTCAAGTGAAACAGAGCACAAGATGGCTTGAATGTATAGGACCAGAAGGACAGAGAGGAAAATTAAAGCCATACATGGCTAATATAGTTATGAATTTATGGGGCCATGATCTACTATAACAATGGAATACTCAGATTAACATTCCTCCAACCTCAGAAATGAACCATAAACTAACACATGTTTCTGAGAGAAATATTTGGAAGTATTATTATAAAGAGCAGTCACCAGCCATCCATTGTACAAGAACAGGGCACAACAACTGATCTTTCAAAGGCACAAACAGCCCTACATTTAAAATGGTTAACAGACAATCCTGTATGGGTTCAGCAATGACCTTTAACAATAGAGAAACTGCAGGCTTTAGAAGAGCTGGTATAAGAGCAGTTAAATGCTCAACATATTGAAGAATCAACNAGCCCTTGGAATTCTCCTGTATTTGTTATTAAAAAGAAATCTAGTGAATGGAGAATGGTAACAGACCTAAGAGCAATTAACAAGGTAATTCAGCCAATGGGCCCTCTACAATCTGGAATTCCTTTGCCTACTTTGTTACCTAAAGGATGGCCTCTTATAGTTACTGATTTAAAAGACCGTTTCTCCTCAATACCATTACAAGAAAAAGACAGAGAAAGANTTGCCTTCACGGTACCTACTTATGACAATTCTCAGCCGATTAAGAGATATCAATGGAGGGTTTTTCCACAGGGAATGTTAAATAGCCCAACGCTGTGCCAATATTTTGTACAACAGTCATTGGAAGTAATATATAAACAGTTTCCTAAATCTATAATTTATCATTACATGGATGATATCTTACTAGCTGATTCAAATGCAGATATATTAGAAAGAATGTTTGAAGAAGTAAAGAAAATTTTGCCTTGTTGGGGATTGCAAATTGCTCCTGAAAAGATACAAAGAGGAGATTCTATTAATTATTTAGAATATAAAATCTACAAAACAATTATACCCCAAAAGGTGCAAATTAGGAGAGATCGATTACGGACTCTTAATGACTTTCAAAGATTATTTGTAAATATTTCCCATTTATGAACTGTTGCTGGAGTAAAAAATGATGAACTGAGTAATTTGTTTAAAACTTTAGAAGGGGATAAGGACTTGGACAGTCCAAGAGAATTAACAGCTGAAGCTGAGAAAAAATTGGCCTTGGNGGAAAACAAAGTACAGGAAGGACATGTGGATTGAGTGGATCCCAAGATTGATTNTATTTTGGTTATTTTACTCTCTAAGTATTCTCCTACAGGAATTTTAATGCAGAGGGAAGATATTTTATTGGAATGGATATTTCTACCAAATAAAGAGTAAAAAATTAAAAACCTATGTGGAAAAGATCTCTGACTTGATTTTAAAAGGAAAATTGAGACTTCGTCAATTAGCAGGAATAGACCCAGCAGAAATTGTNGTACCTTTAACTAAGGATGACATCGACAAATTATGGGCAAAAGTGAACCTTGGCAAAGAGCTTGCAGCAATTTTTTGGGAGAGAGTAACAGCAAATATCCCAAAAGCAATAGAAATGAATTTATAAAGAGAGATGATTGGATTTTGCCTTGCATTATATGGGAAGCACCCAAATCTGGAGCTGGTACATTTTATACAGATGCAAACAAATAAGCAAAGGCAGGTTATAAATCAGAAAACTTAAGTAAAGTGATTCAAAGTCCTTATAATTCAGTTCAAAAATTGGAATTGTGTACTATTCTGCTGGTATCAATGGATTTTTCAGAACCTCTCAACATAGTTACTGACTCTCAGTATGCTGAAAGAGTGGTATTACATGTTGAGACTGTAGAATTTATCCTGGATGAATCAGAACTAACTTTGTTATTTATTCAGTTACAAGATATAATCAGGAATAGGAAGCATCCCTTATATATAACTCACATCTGATCCCATATGGGTCTTCCAGGCCCTCTAGCAGATAGCAATGATGAGACTGATAAACTATTGATAGGAAATGTGCTGGAGGCCTCAGAATTTCATAAAAAAAAACATCATGTCAATAGTAAAGGTTTAAAAAAGGATTTTTCCATAACCTGGCAACAAGCTGAGGAAATTGTAAAGAAATGTCCTACTTGTTCCTTTTACAACCAGACTCCATTGCCAGCAGGATGTAACCCACAGGGTACTCAGAGGAATGAAATCTGGCAGATGGATGTGTTTCACCTTGCAGAATTTGGAAAAATGAAATATATACACCACACTATTGATACTTATTCAGGATTTCAATGGGCAACTGTTTTGAGTTCTGAGAAAACTGATTTGGTGATCACAAATTTGCTAGAAGTTATGGCCATCATGGGTATACCTGCACAAATTAAAACTGCCAATGCTCCAGCGTATGTCTCTGCTAAATGAAACAGTTTTTTGCTTATTACAATATGAAGCATATTACAGGTATACCATATAATCCTACAGACCAAGCAGTCATAGAAAGTTCAAATCAAACTCTAAAGGATACATTAAATAAACAGAAAGGGGTAACAAAAACCCCAAGAAATAGATTACATAATGCTCTATGAACTTTGAATTTTCTCAATGCTAATGAGAAAAGAACAAGAGCTGCAGAGAGACATTGAATAATAAAAAAATCTACAGAGTTAAATCAGCCTATATACTTTAAGGATGTGCTGACCTCAGAATGGAAATCAGGATAGTTGTTATGTTGGGGATGAAGTTTTGCTTTTGTCTCTTCAGGAGAAGAAAAGCTATGGATACCATCAAAATTGATAAAGGTTCAATTTGAACAAGGGAAACCTGGTCATCATCCAGTATGACCATCCAATTTAAAATTAACTTAAACCAGTAACAAATGCCTTTTCATTTAATCAGATATAACTTGCCAAAAGGGAATCTCCCCAAAGTTAGGCTTGGGGAAGTATTTTTATGTTTGTCTTTCAAGAAAATGAAGGCTAAGGTGTCTGAAGAACACTGGACAAATGAGACATCTGAAGAAAAAGGACAAATCATCCAGAATAAATGTTCATAGAAAAAGAGTAAATTGGCTAATTGATATATCATATATAAAATTTCATAAGTCTTCCTAAATGTTTGTTTCTGCTCTTCTCTACAGACACTTAACACAAATGGTCTTTATGTAGTCCCAGTTCAATTAAAAATTAAAGCTGGCTTTGGAGTTGGAGAATGGCTCTCTCCTTCTCTGAACCCAAGCATGTTTATTAAAAGGAAATTGCAAAATCTCTGTATCATATCAGAAGAGCCATCTGATATGGAACAGAAGAAACCAATAAATAAATAAATAAATAAATAAATAAATAAATAAATAAATAAAAATTAAGGGACTATTCTATTGCTACTAATTTCAACTCTTTGGTTCTATTTTGATTCTTTAAACTCTTAAGGTATGAATTTTATATCAAAATTTATGAGTGATATATATATATATATTTTAACTTTTGTAATGATATTAATGGTCACATAGAGTACTAATTAATTTTTAAAAAGGCTTCAGTTAAATACATGTTTTTTGTGTTCGAGTCTCTATCAATTTTCTGCAGGGAATCATTACCAGGCTTGATAGAAAATTTGAAGTCTCCAGAAAGATGATGGGGCCCCATAACAACAATTCCACTAATATCACTAAGATGAGAAACATCATCCAAAGATCAGCTTTGCATTACAAACTGCTCAGGACAATCTCGAGATGGCTAGCTGACCTGATGCAGTCTCACAGATTATTTGAGTGAGGACTTGAGATAAGCCCTGCACTTTTGTGTTATGCAGAGATTGGATAACAAATGATACAGTTACCACTGCAGACTTGACAATTAACCCCAAAATTTTCTTTTCAGCATCCCCTAAAAATATCTTCACCCACAAACAGCAGGAAGCAATATTAAGAACACTATGCCCACATTACCAAGAGGTGGGGAAGGTGGTAGTGGTTTTTCAATGGGTCTTGGGTTTGGGATAATTTTCATTGTTTAGGATGGTTAATTACAAGTTGTTATTGTTAATGGTCAAAAAAAAGGCTAAACAAAGTTCTTCTTTAAAAAAAAAGAGGATATAGATAAGAGGTAGATTATTCAACTATCAGCATATAGAGAAATGAGAGCTAGTAATTAGTCATTACAATCGAACTTGTGGTCACATTAGGTGTTTTCAAGGTTAAGCAGAGCTGTATTTTAGATAGACAGATCATCTTCAAACCCTTCATATACCTGCAGAATATGGCATTTAAAATGTTTTAATAACTTAGATTTTTTTCTTTTTTTATGACTATGAGACATGTTGGCTCCTGGCAGTAACAATTTATTTCAGAGAAGATATGGGCACTGAAGAGATTGCATATGGACTTAACTTTCATGTGGCAAAAGTTAGCCACTGGTCAAGAAAATGTCCTCACATTGACTGCTGACAGGATCTTGTTCAAAATCAACAAGCAGGACACAAAAGAAATGACTACTGATCCTTGCCAAGACAAGTGTGGTTACAGCTTTGGCAGCAGGCACCCTCTGAGGCCAAGACAATATGACACCATCGCTGAAGTGGCTTTACAATCTGGAAAAGGTACAGTGCCTCTTCCTTCGAAGGCAGCTATACAGTCAACTGATGGCTACTGGTGTGCTGTGGAACAGTAGTTGGAACAATTATTCTTGGAGGAGTAACTAGGCTGATGGAGTCTGACCTCTCAATGATAGACTGGCATTTAATAAAGGAGATGAAGCCACCTACAAGCCGAGAAGAATGGGATGCCAAGGTGAAACCACCTACAAGCTGAAAAGAGTGGGAAACCAAATTCCAAAAATACCAGCAATTTCCAGGATGTAAAATCCTGAATCATGACAGAACACTGGTGGAATCCAAGTTTATCTTGGTATACTTGCATTGAATGTGGGATCGAGCTGTTTACCTTGCATACATCCTGCTTCACAAATGAATCTATCAGATACGCTAAGCCTGTAGGCTGAAGATGATGCCCCAACGTTGCAAAAAGAAGAAGAAGAAGAAGAAGA
>LZPO01044798.1:9102-32306 GCA_001675575.1 Neotoma lepida
GAGTCTCCAGAGCCTGGCACTCTCAGCCAAGGCAGGACAAGACCCTCCTCCCTGCGCTAAGACTGCGCCAGGTGTCCCACCACAGGCACTGGGCTCCAAAAAGTCATTGGGAGGGTGTACAGAGATGGCTAGTCTTACTTTATTTCTAACTGTATAAGTAATATTGAATTTTTGGTGACTGGACTCTGTTAGAGCACATTGCATTGGTGTTTGAGCTTGAATTATGATTAGACTGACTATTACTAAGAAATCTGGTAGCTGGTGTGCTATACTATCCTTGCTAAAAAATTATTAATCTTTGGAAGTTCATTTCTCTCTGGTAGAGAAACCCAAATATAAGCTGCTATCTAAAATTGCTGAGGAGATGTATGAAATCAGAACAGTATTTTCTGTGTGGGCTACTTCTCTATTGCTATGATATAATATCCTGACAAAAGCAAATTAAAGCACAGAGTTTAAGTTGGCACACAATTCCATGGCACAGCCATCATGGTGGAGAAGCAGGAGTTTGAGAAAGGTAGTCACATTGTATCCATAGTCGGGAAGCAGAGAATGGGTAATTCATAAACATGCTCAGCTCCCTTTCTCCATTTATACAGTCTAGGATCCCAGCCAGGGAATGGTGCTACCCACAGTGGGTACACCTCAATTAACATAATAAAAGAACAATCCCCACAAGCCTCCCCAGAAGCCCATTTCAGAGATGACTCTAGATTGTCAAGTTGACAATTGACATCTACGGTCTCTTTATAATTTCCTGGTTTCTCCATGTTGTGTGCTCATATTTGAGGTTTAGGAAGTGCAAATGAAAAAGAATGTGGTTTTAATCTTTTTGGATCTGGGTTGCTTCACTTAATATTGCCTAGGTCTATCCTTTTACCTTCAAATTTCATTTTCTTTACAGCTGAGTAGTATATCAATGTGTATATGTATACATTTTCATTATCCATTGATCTGCTGAATGACATTTAGGTTGTTTCTATCTCCTATTATGAATAAGGTGTCAATGAACATTGTGGAGTAAGTAAGTATCTGTAGAGTAGATGTCATGTCCTTTGGGCATATGCCAAGGAGTCTTACAACTGTGTCATGTGATAGACTTATTTTAGCTTTTTGAGATTCTCCATATTGATTTTCAGAGTAGCTACACCAATCTGCATTTCCACAAACAGTGAATGGGGGTTCCTCTTTCCCAACATGCTCACCAGCATTTGTGGTCAGTTGTGTTGTGGCTCTTAATGATTCTGACCAGTGTAAGATGAAATCTCAAAGTTCTTTTCATTTCTATTTTCCTAATTGCTAAGGATAATGAATACTTTTCAAGGTATTTCTTAGCTATTTCTATTTCTTACATCAAGAATTCTCTGTTTAGATTCCTATCCCATTTTTAAAGTGAGTAATTATTTTCTTTGACTTTTTGTGTTGTTTGGGTTTGGAGTTTGTTTGATTGATTGATTTGAGATATTCTGCATATTACTCCTCTGTCATATGCATGGCTGGCAAAAATTCACTCACATTCTGTAGGTTCATTCTTCATTCNATTGTTTCCTTGATCATGGAGAGCTTTGTAGTTTTATTGGCTTCCACTTGTCAATTGCTGACCTTAATTCCTGGACAACAGAGTCATATTCAGAGAGTCCTTTCCAACACCGACATTTTGTAAGATAATAACCTAGGTTTCTTCTAGCAATAGTGGTTCAGGTTTCAGATTGAGACCTTTGGTTTGCTTGGAGCTAATTCTTGTGCAGGTAATAGGTAGGGGTATAATTTGACTCTTCTGCATGTGAACATCCAGTTTTCTCAGTACCTTTAGTTGAAGATGTTTTCTTTTCTCTAGTATAATGTATTATTGAATTCAGTTTGTCAGAAGTTTACTCAGAATTTTTGCATTGATTTTCATCAGAGAATTTTTTATTTTTATCGTGTCTTAATCTGGTTTTGGTATCAGGGTAATGCCGGCCTTGTAGGATGAGTTTCTCCCTTTCTACTTTATAGGATAGTTTGAGGAACATTGGTACTAACTCTTAAGGATTTGGTAGAATACATTAATGAATATTTCCAGTTCTTGCCTTCTTTGTGTTTAGAAACTTCATGCTATTGCTTCAGTCTCATTGATTTTCTTTATGTATTTTTAAAAATTTACTTTTTTGCATGTATGTGTGTGTGCATTTATACTCACACTTGTTTATATGTGTATCACATGCATTCAGTGCACATGGAGGCCAGAAGGGGGAGACCTATTCCCATGAACTGAGGTTACAGAGAGTTGTGAGGGAGCAGATACAGGGTGTTAGAAACAGAACCTGGGTCTTCTGCAAGAGACATCCTTCAGGCACAAATTGCTTCTATATTCTTGATTTTATTTCGGTAGGTCATATTGTTCTGGAAATGTATCCATTTATCCCAGATTTTTTGAGTTTGAGGTAATATAAGTTGGTAAAATATTTCCTAGGGGAAAAATAATCCTAAAATTCAGATGGAATGACAAAAGGCACCCAAAGCTAGGATACTCCTTAGAAAAAAGAGCAAAATTGTAAGTACATGATATTTGACCTCAAATTATATTGCAGAGAAGTAATAATAAGACAGCATGGTGCTGGCACAGAGTAGCACATACGGATCAATGGAATAGAATGGAAGACCTACGCAANTAACTATAGACACCAGGGAAAGGATGCCAGACAGTCTGATTTCTACATGTAGATGAATGAAACTTGATCTATACATTTCACCCAGCACAAAAGTCAATTCAAATGTATGAAATACCTTAATGTAAGACCTTAGATATTGAAATTGCTAGAGAAAATACAGATAAAGCACTTCAAGATACAGGACACAGGAGGATTTTCTGCAAAGAACAATAAAAGAATAAGAACTAATGCCAAGAATTGACAAATTGCATTGCATGAAGTTAAAAGATTTCTGCACAGTACAAGAAACGGTCAGCNTACTGTTTTCAGCCAGCCTACAGGGAGAATTCTGGCAAGTACTTATCTGACANAACATTAGTAGAGAGGACATGTAAAAACTTCAACAATTAAATCTACAACCACAATCATCCAATCCATAATAGGATAATGAACAGATTAACAGATCTCTAAAATACAAATGAAAATGGCCAATAAATACCTAAAATGTCCAGAGAATGGCTACCATCAAGAACTCCATTAATGACAACAAAAACTTATGAGGAGAGAGAAATCTTTATACACTCCTGGTGGGGTTATAAAGTTGTTTAGCTACTATAAAAATCAGTTTATAAATTCCTAAAACACTAAAAGCAGAACTACTATACAACCCAGCTATATGATTCTTGAGAATATACTCAAANGTCTCTGAGTCAACATCTCATGGAAATGCACACACATTCATATTTATTGCTGCATTATTCACAATAACCAGGAAATGAAACCTGCATAGTTGCCCATTTACAAAAGGAAAATATGGCACATATATCAAATGTAATTTTATGCAACCATAAAGAAAACTGAATTCTTGACATTTGCAGGAAAGTGGATAAAAATGGAAATTATTGTTTTAAATAAAGTAAGACAAACTCAGAAAGACAAACCATGTTTTCTCATATGTTGACCCTACATTTACTCTTATGTATATGTNTATATNTAGGTCACGAAACTAGAAAGGGGATCATGATAGGAGGGAAACAATTTTAAGGGGAGAGGAATGGAGAGAACAATGTTACTAAAAGGCAAACTAGCTGGGCCGAAGAAGTAATCAACTAGAGGGGGCACAGGATGTGGGTCAAGATGCTGAAAGACAGGAACAATTATGAACAAATTATTATGATGCAAAATTCCTTGTATGATAACCTAAAACTCAATTTAAATATTTTAAAAAACAAGCTAGTTGCAAAATGCAACCACAGTAGCTGGACTGATTGACTCATAGAATGTGGATTTCAGTTTTCTTTGTCTGATTAATAAACACATTTTAGCAAATATACATGGAAATAATTTTGTCTACTTTTGGAAATAATTAGTAGCTACTTTCAGCTGCTTCTGTAAGTCTGCTCCGAGTTAGACATAATGAAAAGCATATATCAGCAACGGATGGTTCATAGTTCCCCAGGGCATGGAGATACNACATGCTACACTGTCAGTTCAACCTAGTCTCTAATTTTGAATATGTCCCTTCCTGGAGGAGAGATACTGATGANACCTCTTTCTGCTTCCTACAGTAGTTGTACAATTAAATTGAGTAACATATATGAATTGCTTACTAACCCAATGCTAGCTGAAAATAGATAGGACTCAATAAGCCTANGATAATCAAGATGCAGGCTCCCAGGTATATACCTTAGACTTGACCCAAGCCAAAGAACTGTCAGAAAATTTANATCTTCTTTGTATTGCTTTAACAACATGAAATACAACCTGATTCATATTTCTTGTCCATGGTTTTTGCCTTCCTCTTAGTTACTCCATAATTTTTGTGGCCTCATGACTTCTCTTGGGTCTCTCTTAGCTATCTTTACCTGTCAAATAATCATAACTATGAAGAGAAAGAAAGACTTTTCTATGCCTTGTTCATGTTGCTACTTGAATTATCATTTCTATAGGGTTATCTGCTAAATATGCCAGGAGCAAACAGCCTGCTGCATGTCTGGAATTTCATTGTAATTCACTCCTGTAGATAAAANTAAGGGCACTCAGCCCTCAGTCTAAAGCTCTAAGTCTGAATGAATTATTTTTGAAGACTGGAAAATCAAGGCAATTACAAGCTGGAGCATCCTATAAACTTATCAAATTTTTCTTGAAGTCCGAACTCTGAGTTCGGTCACACAAATTTAGTTTGGGTGTATGGTCTCAGTTGTCTTAGAGAGAATTGGGGAGATCCTTTGGGAGCGTAAAGAACTTCAAGGTTGCCTAATAAATCTTGCTATAATTTGCCTTTTGCTTAGCTTTCTGGTTGTAGACCTCTGTCTCCCAGTGAAAAGTTCCTAGTGAACACAAAGTTAGGACACTGTGATTCCTTATTGATCTGTAATTCAAAGTCTTGGTAATTTTCTGTTTTTCTGGACACTTGTTCTAGATGAATTCTCACAAAGAAAGCACCATTCCTTCAGGTCAGAAGTTCCTTCTGACAGACCTTCACCCTACTTTTTCTGTCTCGGCATTCAGGGTCTAACATATTTATAACTTTTGCATTCCATGGGCTGTCAGTGACTCTGTGCTTTTATCTCAGACATACTNCTGCTTAGAATTCTCTGGTTTCTTATACTGAGTGGCCACCNTGAGTGATTCCAAAGCCCACATGACTGCAAGTNGTAGTACTGCAGCCATGTCCTGGGCTTCTGTTGTGGGAGAAATATGGGCACCAATCTGGGGAGCTGTGATCTTCTTCTGTACTCAAATGAAGTATCTGTAGAGGCTGAAGCTAAAGTTGGATTTCATCTCANAACTTCATAAATAAATTCTGAATATTCACTTGTCTCACTAATCTACATTTCTTCTCCAATATCCAGTCTGAAATAAACAATTCAAGTCCAAATAGAGATTCCAGCATCTGTACATTATCTAGTGTGTCTTTGTCATTTGAGNTTGTAGTCTTTATATCAATATATCCATTAATTGACTTAAGAATTAATAAGACTGATAGAGGATTGTTCCTGTGTTATACTTAAGAAAGTCAGTTATTCCTCAAGAAAGTCTCCTTGTTACAAAAAATAAAATGGAAAATCTGAGTTCATCAGAAATAAAACATTGTAGTTAAAGGTGAACTTTTCATAACTTTTATCAAGAATGTGAAATGAATCTCTTAAAGAACATATTTAAGCATGAAGCCCGGTGTACTGTGAATCGATCCCTTCTGAGGGATGCATACTTANAATTTTAGGTGATGTCTTGCTGTATGGAAAGTGTTATCCATAGCACATGTGGGGAAACCACTACCAGACTGGCTCAGATGTGGACAGAGTGACATGGCACTGTATATCTGCATGTGTTACATGGAGCAGATATTTTCAACTCTGTATGTATGTTAGAATTACCTTGGGATCTTTTAAAACTCACAGATGTCTGGACTTTCTGAGGTCAATTTAATCAGAATCTCTAGGGATAAGACTGTATATTAGAATTTGAAAAAAAAACTCTATATTATTCTGGTATGGTGATGAGGTTGAAAATCATTGCTCAGAGAATGTTAAATATATTCTAACTCATTGGCTACCAATAATAGCTAACATTTATTGCTAATTTTGTACTAAGCATTTTGCTCATGTGTTCCTTAACCAAACCCTCATGGTTATTTTATGAGGCAGTTATCATTATTCCCTGTCTTATTCCATTTATACTCTTATGATAAAAAAGTCTAAAACTAGGTAATGTATAAATAATAGATGTTTATTTTTTACAGTTCTAGAGTATGGGGAATGAGAGATTAAGGAGCTGGCAGATTGAGCATCTNGGGAAGAGCAAGATACCAACAAATACTGTGGCAAGTGAGGGTTCACTCTGCTTCATAGATGAAACCTTGGTGCTATGGCCTCACCTGCTAGAGCAGACTGAAGAGCAAAGGGAGCTAGAGTACTCCCATCAAACTCTTGGTAAAGTCATCGATCCCATTTATGAAGGCTGCTCCTTTGGTGTCACCTCTCCCAAGGACTCACTTCTTAATACTATCATATTGCTTATTAAGTTTCAATATAGGACACATATAACTGAACCGTTGCACCTAAATTCACAGATCATTAAAATAAGTCATTATGAAAAAAAACTGTATTTGTCAAAACACATAGTTTATACGCCACAGATTTCATATCTAGAAACTTGATGTCAAAACTTGCAGACTTGACCTTTGAACTGTGATGCTCAAAACTTTATGGGTATATTTCACATATATTAATAGTAACATGTTATTTATGTTTATAATGCTAACAGAAACATAATTAAGTTCACTGGTAANTTCTGATAAAATCAAACACTTTAATATTTGGAGCACTTGCATAGATCCTTTTGCATTTTTCAATCTGCTCTTAGAGAAGCCAGTTTGCAGCTCAGCACATAAAGCAGCTAGGGCTGTCTCCTTTCTCACATTTTGTTTTTGAAAAGTGAATTAAGAAACTGACAAATATTCATGCAGGCAAAATGACAATAAGGCTGATTTACACAGTCAGAGAGCTCAGCCATTATTTATCTTTAGATGGTAAAAATACATCTACTTCCTGGTTTTGGTGGCATATGCCTATAATGCCAGCACTTGAGAGGACTAAGAGTTCAAAGCCAGCTGTTGCTACATAGAGAGTTAGAAAGCGATTTGGGATATATGAAACTCCTTCACAGAAATAGATAAATAGGTAACAAATTTAAAGTATTTACTAGCTNGTATTTTAAAATCCCTGTTGCAGTTGCTTCCTTAGAGCAATTTGTGAATTGAATAGATCACAAATAATGAAATTTTTAAATAATAAGAGAAGATATTCTGTTTCTTTCTCACTAAAAAGCAATGAAAGAATACTCCTTGTGAGATCAGAGGTCTTTAAAAAGTACATCACTTTCTTCATTCTGAAATTCTCTTCTAATTATCTGCATATAAACAATGTTAGTTTCTCTTGGAATCCTTTAGAAGCCAACACAGTGTAGGCTGGTATGACCTCAAATCCAGGAAGGCAGATAATCTTCTATTTGGAATTTAGGGCATGCAATCTTGTTATTTATTCTTCTTTTTTTAAGCATCCTTAGAGTTACTGCAATTAAATATTAAGTCCCTAGTGTGTGTACATTTTTCCCTTTTGTTTCACCACTCCTAGCAATAAACAATGGGCTGCTCATAGTACATACAGTTGAATGTAGATAGGTAGAATACAAGAGTGATTTTNTGTGAGACTGGCTTTCATATCAACTGTAACATAAAATCATTAATATTCCTCCAACATTTTTAAGATAATGTATCAATGAAAGCATTAAATTATTATTGATAATAAGTTTAAAATGCTATTCTTAATATTTATTATAAAATATTTAGGTTAATGGCATGTGAAATTGTCCTTTGTTTATATTTATGTTATATTAAGGTTGTCAGCTAAATTATGCTCATAAAATAAACATGTTTTAAAAAGTTATATATTGGCATCATAATCTCACATATCTCCCAATGTAACTNTATTTGGACATTAGAGCTTTCAAATGGTAATTAAGTTGAAATGTCATTCTAATGAGTTCCAATCATATATGATGGGTGTCCTTATAATAAGAGATTAGGAAGGATTGAAAATCACATGGAGATACCAGAAGGCAGCCTCTGCAAGTCAAAGATGATACTTCAGATGACACCAGCCCTATTGAGACATTTATCTACAATTTTAGCTTCCATAGAAAACTCATAAATATTAATAAATAAACAAATTTCTTACTACTTAATTTTGGGGAAAATATAATAGTGCTATGTAAACTCTATAAAACTGTCATACTCCATGGTAGAGATGCCCAGTAAACATTGTTACATTTTTCTTTTATTGAAAATAGATTCTTTTCTCATATAATATATCCTGCTTATTGATTATCCTCCCTCTACTACTCCTAGGTCCTCCCCACTTCCTTTCCCCTCTGGATCCACTCGTTCCTGTCTCTAATTAGAAAAGAACAGGCTTCTACAAAATTACAACCAAACATGACAAAATACAATATAAAAAGATGAAGCACAAACTATCACATTAAATTTGGACACAGCAACCCAACAGGAGGAGAAGAGTCCCAAGAGCATGCACAAGAGTCAGAGACCCACTCATTCTCATGGTCAGGAGTCCCATTAAAACACTAAGCTTAATAGATATAATACATACACAGAAGCCTCTTGTAAGCCCTGTGCTTGTNGCTTCAGTCTCTGTGAGCTCATACATACCTTGTATAGACGAANGAATCAAAGGGCCTTCTTCTCCTGGTGGCCTCCATTTGCTCTGACTCTTACAATCTTTCTGCATCCTCTTCTGCAGGATTCCCTGAGCTATGAGGAGAAGGATTTGATAGAGACCTTTCATATAGAATCTCTTTCCTCACAATGTCTAGCTGTGGGTTTCTGCATCTGTTCCCACCTGCTGCTGGAGGAAGCCCCTCTGATGATGACTGGATAAGGCGCTGATCCATGAGTATAGAAGAATATCATTAGGAGTCATTTTATTGATACTTTAATTTTTATACTAGTAGTGTTTGGCTTTACCATAGTCTCTGGGCTATCTTGTCTCTGATTCTTAGTTATTCAAGCAGTGTTGGGCCTTAAGTCAAATCAGACATTTGTTGGTTATTCTCACAAGTTCTGTGCCACCAGTGCCGTAGCATATATTTCAGGCAGAACAGATTGTAGGTCAAAGTTTTTGTGACTGGGTTGGTGTCCATGTTTCTCTTTCTGTAGCCCGCAAAGTANCTTCCTTCACCAAAGAGACTAGAACGTAGGGATGAAGGCTCCATGAGGGCACCAACTTGACTTCTCCATGTTCAATGAATTGTGTGNGTATTGTCCTCAGCAATGGGACCCCAATGTACATTTGCAGGGAGAAATTTTTTGTATTAGCAACAGCCTGGATTGTTTGGGAATTTCCATGGAACCCCCTTGGCCAACAATTCAATTGACTGCAACCCAGCCCCACCACTGGAAGCCTTACTTGGCTATAAGAGATGGCCAGTTGAGACTCCTTATCCCCCATTACTAGGAGTCCTCACTAGGATCACCTTCATACATTCTAGAAAGTTTCCACTGCACTAGGGTTCCATACCACTCCCAAATGCCCCCCAATTCCAGCCATTTCTCCCCATACTCTCTTTCTGCTCCATCTCCCACTCCACAATCTCCTCCCCACTTGCACCCTCATTCTTGTCCACCTGCAAAATCTATTCTATTTCCTCCTCCCAGGGAGATGCATGAATCCCATCTAGATCCCTCCTCTTCACCTAACCTCTCTGGGTCTGTGGATTGTAGNTTGGTTATCACTTTACTTAACAGCTAATATCCACGTGTAAGTGAATGCATACTGTATTTAACTTTCTGTGTCTGACATGCCTCACTCAGGNTGATTTTTTTTCTACTTCCATCTATTTGCCTGGAGATTTCATGATCTCATTTTTTAATCCTTCCATTGTGTAAATGTACCNCATTTTCTTTACCATTCTTCCTGTGAGGGACATCTAGGCTGTTTCCAGTTTCTGGTTGTTATGAATAAAGCCACAGTGAACATGATTGAGCAAGTGTCCTTTTGGTAGACTGAAGTGTCCTTTGGATATATGCTGAGGGGTGGTATAGCTGGGTCTTGAGGTAGATTTATTCCTCACTTTCTGAGAAACTGCCATATTGATTTCCAAAGTGACTGTACAAGTTTGCGCTTCCACCAGCAATGGAGGAGGAGTGTTCTCCTTGCTCCA
Organism: Neotoma lepida; assembly: GCA_001675575.1. Classification (NCBI taxonomy): domain Eukaryota; kingdom Metazoa; phylum Chordata; class Mammalia; order Rodentia; family Cricetidae; genus Neotoma; species Neotoma lepida. Next base: position 19,473 of record LZPO01044798.1, read on the forward strand.
CATCCTCACCAGCATGAGCTGTCACTTGTGTGATTGATCTTAGCCATTCTGACAGGTATGAGATGGAATCTCAGAGTCATTTTTGCTTGCATTTCCCTGATGGCTAAGGATGCTGAACATTTCTTTAAGTGTTTCTCAGCCATTTGCAATTCCTTTATTGAGAATTTTCTGTTTAGATCTGTATTTCATTTTTAAATAGATTGTTTGGTTTTTGAAATCTAATTTTTTGAGTTCTTTATATATTTTGAATATTAGACCTTTATTGGATGTGGAGTTGGTAAAAATATTTATAGTTTGCCTCATTGTCTGATTGACAGTGTCCTTTGTGTTATAGAAGCTTTTCAGTTTCATAGAGTCTCATTTATTAATTATTGATCTTAGTGCCTGTGCTATTGGTGTTCTNTTCAGGAAGTTAGGTCTTATATTGAAGGCTGTTCCCCACTTTATCTTCTATCAGGNTCAATATGTCTGGTTTTATGTTGATACTCTTTAATCTACTTGGACTTGAGTTTTATGCAAGGTGATAATATAGATAAATTTACATTCTTCTAATAGCAGACATCCAATTTGACCAGCACTATTTGTTGAACATACTTTCTTTTTTCCAGCATGTATTTATGGTTTCTTTATGAAAGATCAGGTGTCTGTGAGTATGTGGATTTATGTCTGGGTCTTAAATTCAATTCTATTGNTTAGTTTGTATGTTTTAATGCCAATATCATGTGGTTTTTATTACTNTATTTCTGTAGGGCAACTTGAAATCAGGGATGGTGAGACCTCCANCAGTTCTTTTATTGTTCAGAATTGTTTTAGCTATCCTAGGTTTTCTATTTTTTCCATATGAAACTGAGAATTATCCTATCAAGTCTTTAAAGAATTGTATTGAAGTTTTGAAATGGATTACATTGAATCTGTAGATTGCTTTTGTTAGGATGGCCATTTTTACTATGTTATATCCTACAATCCATGAGTATGGGAGATCTTTTCATCTCCTGATCTCTTCTTCAATTTCTTTCATCAAAGACTTGAAGTTTTTATCATACAATTTTCTCTCTTGCTTCGTTAGAGTTACTCCAAGATATTTTATAATATTTGAGGCTATTTTGAAAGCTGTTGTTTCCCTGATTTCTTTCCCAGTCCATGTGTTATTTGAATATAGGAAGGCTACTGTTCCCCCCCCTTTTTTTTTAGTTAATAATGTATCCAGCCAGACACTATACTGAAAGTGTTTATCAACTGAAGGACTTGTCTGGAGGGACTTTTAGGGTCACTCATGTATACTATCAAATCATCTGTAAGTAAGGATACTTTGAGTTCTTTCTTTCTAACTTATATCCCCTCGATCTCCATCAGTTGTCTTATTGCTCTAGCCAAGACTTCAGGTACTATATTGGATAGACATGGAGAGAGTGGACAACCTTGTCTTGTCCCCAATTTTAGTAGAAATGTTTTAAGTTTCTCTCCAGTTTATTTGATGTTGAGTATAGGCTTTCTGTAAATTGCCTTTAGTGTGTTTAGGTATGATCCTTTTATCTNTAATATCTCCTATATTTTTTAACATGAAGATGTGTTAGATTTTGTCAAAAGCTTTTCTACATCTAATGAGATGATCATGTGATTTGTTTCCCCTTCAGTTTNTTTGTACAGTGAATTACATTTATTGATTTTCATATATCGAACTCTTTCTCTGTTGAGTTTATATGTGATTTGGATATAAGGGTAATTGTGTCCTCATAAAATGGGTTAGGCAATGTTCCTTTAATTTCTATTTTGTGGAATAATTTGAGGAGCATTGGCATTAACTCTTCTTTGAAAGCCTGGTAGAATTCTGCTCTAAAACAATTTGGCCCTGTTTCTTGTTTCTTTGTTTGTTTTGTTTTGCTGGTAGACTTTTAATGACTGCTTGTACTTAACTAGGGGTTATAATTCTGTTTAAATTGTTTATCTAATTTTGACTTAACTTTGGTAAGTGGTATCTATTGAGAAAATTATCCATTTCTTTTAGATTTTCAAGTTTGATAGAGTACAGGTTTTTGAAGTTTGGACTAATAATACTTTGGATTTCCTCAGTGTCTGTTATAGTCCCCTTTCAGTTCTGATTTTATTAATTTGGATATTCTCTCTGCATCTTTTAATTAGTTAAGATAAGNGTTTGTCTATCTTGTTCATATTNGCAAACAACTAACTTTGTTTCATTGATTCTTTGTATTGTTCACTTTGTTTCTATTTTATTGATTTCAGCACTATGTTCTATTGTTTCTTGCCTTCTGCTCCCTTTGAGTGTGCTTGCTTTATTTTGTTTTACAGCTTTCAGGTTTGCTGCTAAGTTGCTCCCCAATTTTTTATGTACGCACTCAGTGTATGAATTTTCCTCTTAGCATTGCTTTCAATGGGTATGCTGTGTATTCATTTTCATTGAATTCTAGAAAGTCTTTTTTTTTTCTTTATTTCTATCTTGACCCATTTTTCATCCAGTAGAGAGTTGTTGACTTTCCCTGAGTTTGTAGGCTTTCTGTGGCTTCTTTTTTTGATATCTAGCTTTAATGTATGGTGGGATGAAAGGATTCAGGGAGTTTTCAGTTTTCTTGTATCTGTTGAGACTTGCTTTGTGTCNAAGTATGTGGTCAATTTTAAAGAATGTTCAATGAGGTGCAGAGAATAAGGTATATTCTTTTGTGTTAGGGTGAAATGTTCTATAAATATCTCTTAGATCCATTTGGTTTAAAATATGATAGGTCCAGTATTTCTGTTTAGTTTTTGTCTGGATGACCTGTCTGTGGATGATGTGGCATATTGAAGTCCCCCTCTATTACTGTATGAGGGTCAATATGTAGTTTAAGCTGTAGTAGTCTTTCTTTTACAAACTTGAGTGCCCTTGTGTTTGGGGCATAGATGTTAAGAATTGATATGTCATCTTGGTGGATTTTTTTCCTTTGATGAGTTTATAGGGTCCTTCCCGCCTCTTTTGATTAGTTTTGGTTTGAAGTCTGTTTTGTTAGATATTAAAATGGTTACACCAGCCTGCTTGTAGATCTGTTGGCTTGGAGTATATGTTTCTAAACTTTTACTCTGAGGTATGTCTATCCTTGATGTTGAGGTCTGTTTCTTGGATGCAACATAAGGATGGATCTTGTTTTCACATCCATTCTGTTAGTCTGTGTCTTTTTATTAGGGAAAAGAGACCATTGACATTGAGAGATATGGATGAGCAATGATTGTTCATGTTATTGTTGTTGGAGTTGTTGTTGTTGTTATTGGTGGTGGTGGTGGTGGTGGTGATGATGATGTGTGTGTGTGTGTATGTGTGTGTGTGTGTGTGTGTTGGGGGTGCTTCCCTTCTTTTGGTTTTTCTGGTGTGAAATTATTTACTTTCTCTGTTTTCATGGGTTTAATTAACCTCCTTGGGTTGGAATTTTCCTTCTAGCACCTCTGTAAGGCTGAATTTGTGGATAGATANGACTTTATCATGGAATATCTTGTCTTTGTCTGTGGTGATTGAAAGTATTACCAGGTATAATAATTTGTGCTGACATCTGTGGTATTTTAGACTCTGCAGCACATCTGTCCAGGCTCTTNTGGTTTTTAGAGTTTCCATTGAGAAGTCAGGTGTGATTCTAACAGGTCTGCCTTTATATGTTACTTGGTCTTCATCTCTTGCAACTTTTAATATACTTTGTTCTGAATTTTTAGTGTTTTGATTATTATGTGGTGAGGGGACTTTCTTTTCTGGTATAATCTATTTAATGTTCTGTACGCTTCTGCTTCTTGTACCTTTATAGGCATCCCCTTCTTTAGGTTAGGAAAATTTTCTTCTATCATTTTGTTGAAAACATCTGAGCTGGGTTTCTTCCCCTTCCTCTAATTCTATTATTCTTAGGTTTGGTCTTTTCATCATAGCGTCCCAGATTTCCTGAATGTCTTGTGTCATTTTTTTTTTTAGATTTATCATTTTCTTTGACCTTTGTATCCATTTCTTCTATTCTATCTTCAATACCTGAGAGTCTCTGTTCTCTCTCTTATATTCTGTTGGTGAAGCTTATCTCTGTAGTTCCTGTTCAAATTCTTAAATTTTTCATTTACAGAAATCCCCCATTTGTGTTTTCTTTTTTGCTTCTGTTTTCATTTTTAGGTCTTGAACATTTTTATTCATTTCCTTCAACTGTTAACTTGTTTGTTTCTTGGCTTTCCTTAAGGNATTTATTCATTTCCTCCAATTGTGTTTTCTTGTATTTTTTTTAAGGGATTTATTCATTTCCTCTTTAAGAACCTTTATTATCTTCATATAGTTAGTTCTAAGGTCTGTTTGTTTTGCTTCAGCTATGTTGGAATATTCAGGGCCTTCTGTGGTAGCATAGCTAGGCTGTAGTGGAGACATATTGCTCTGGCTGCTATTAATTGTATTCTTATGCTGGCGTCTAGGCATTTGGGTTTGGGATAATTATAGGTCTATGTGTTGATTTTTGGGGTTCTTTGTTGCATGGATGTTTTGTTCCTTGGTTTCTGTTTCCTCTATGGATTTTCAGAGAGCATGTTGCCAGTTTTTCTGACCTGTTCAGATGGTGTGTTCATAGGGAATGCCTACTGTCATTGGATGCTGAGATATTGGGAGGAGTTGGAGGAAGGAATGTTCAGGGAGAAGATAATTCATTGAAGATGAGATCAAGAGGAAAGGGAGAGCACAACAGGTTTCCTGCTACAGAGCTGGGGATGAGACAGGGGGGACTGGATCTCAGCAACGGTAGGAGAGATGTGGATCTGCCTTCAGTCCACTTGGGAGAAGAAGTCCTCCTGTTAGCAGGCAATGCTTCATGGGGTTGTGTTCTGGGACAAAGCACTGAGTGGGGAAAGGAAAGTTAGAACGGGAAGACACGTGGGATCCACAAGAGATGGGAGCAGGCTCCAGGGAAGGCTGCCACAGGNGTTCTACTGCAGAGCTGGGGCTGAGCCTGGGGTTTGGATCTGGGGGATCAGAGACAGAAGGAAGGTCTGCAGGCAGCCTGCCTGGTTTTCTGGCAGTAGTGGCCTGTGGGTTAGCAGGGTGCCTGATGGAGTTGTGGGCTGGAATAGAGTGACCAAGTAAGAAGAAGAAGGTTAAGAGGGGATGGACTGTGGGACACACAGGACATGTGTACAGGGGGTCAAGGAAGGCTGCAGCTGGTGTTCTGTTGCAGCACTGGGGATGAGACTTGGGGATGAGATCTAGGGAAACAGAGAGACTAGACTGAGTATTGGATTTGGAGGGGAGGAGGGATTGATGAGAGTCTTCAGTTAGCTTACCTGTTTGCCTCTTTCTTTCTCTTAGCTGGTGTGTTCTCAGTGAACGCCTACTGGTGTTGGAGGCTAAGATAATGGGATGAGTTGGAGGTGGGAAGATACAGAAGAAGAGCTTTGTGATCCCTTGGGGACGAGGACAGTGAGGGACACCACTGCAGGTTTCCTGCTACAGATGTATGGACGAGATTGGGCCTATTGGATCTGGATCTTAGGAGCAATAGGAAAGCTGTGGGTCCACCTTCAGCCTCCATCATTACATTAAAAAAAAAAAGAAAACTATTGAAATTCATTTGGTCCAAGATAAAGCNCTTTTCAATTTCTTCATTGCTTTTTACTTCTCAGAATCTTAATTTGTTGTCTTTGGATATTCACAAACTCTAAATAGACAATAATTTCTTCTGGTCTCCTTGCTTATAANGACAACAGAGCCCCAAATGAACAATGCAAAAGATATCCAACCTAATAATGAGCNGTGAANTTTTCAAAATATTAACTTTCATTTTAAATAATTTTAAAAGTACTTTCTTATTTGGCATCAAAACAGAGGTCACTCCCCTAAAATGTACACAATGGAAAACATTGACCATTTGTAGCTAAGAATGCTCACTCTATAGCTGCTGAATTGTGTGGTAATAATTGAGGGCTCTGATATAAATGCCCTGTGGTACATGGATCTCTATATGNTGGACAACAGACACACAGGTGTGATGTACACTTGAGATTGGGCTACTCTACAAATTACTTGAAGACTTATACCATGGGCCAAACATGGTTTATATAAATCACACACAGAAACTATGTATGTATATGTATATTTGTAAATGAATGCTACACCTGATATTAGCAAAAATCACCATTTTTAAATGACCGTATCTTATTATGTAACATTTTCTCTATTTGAATGCTTTCCTTCCTCCAGAGTTTCGTTTAGTTTTCTCCTATTTCTTTTGACAAATTTGCAATCCCATGTCACTAACTTCACTTCATGTTTAAATGTAGACAAATCTTACCTGCTTCATAAGTACTAATTTAAAGTTACACAAAACATGCATAAAATAAGTAGATTGGGGTTCTCATTCTTGAAATTCAAATAAATAATTGTAGGTATAATCAATCACAGTTATGTGTTTCAATTAGGCTCTATTCACATAAGTATTTTCAAAGTCACATCAAGATAAATTACCATTTGATGGTACTATAAAATTTTTTCAAATATTTGAAATACTTCTTCAAAACATTTTAAAATTATTATGTATAATATATAAAAAGAGTATTTCAGTTGCTGAAGAAAAAAAAACTGTTTATGGTCAATGTTTCACTGATTCTTCACAAAAATAAACTTTCTGAATTGGTCTACACTCAGGTCATCCAGGACGATCTTCAGCAAAATCATGTTGTTTGAAGTTTTCGTAAAACTCAGGCAAACNCATCCATATGTGGTTGAACCTCAGAGACTTTTAACCTTCTCCCTGTGTGTTAACTTATGAAGCGACTTCAGATATGAGTATCTATCCTGGAGCAACCACAGAAACAAGGAAACAAAAACAGGGCCATTGTGGAGGAGAGGAGAGAGGAGAAGAGCAGGAAAAGGTGATGTACAGGGAAAATGTGCAANACAGTGAGGAAGCTTGAATCAAAGAGGCTGAAAGAGGAAAAATACAGAATGCCAGGAAGTGAGGATAAACAACAACCAGGGTCTTTGAAAAGCCTTAAGTAATCATATCATTATATATTTTCTCCAAAATTACATTTATTCATATAAGTGAAATTACACCACTTGGGAGCCGTGACTACCTAACAGATATTTCAGCACCAGGCACGAAAAAACCTCTTGTGGAGTCAGAGACCAGGGGAGTCTAAGGACTCCCAAACGATACAAAGCATTTGCTCTTGCTCCTGATTACTTCCCTGATGTTAATGATAAGCCCCTGTTGATGAAGTNAACACTTTGGACATAGGATTCAGAATTTGAGCTGAAACTGACCAGAAAGCCTCCTCCTCAAAGGTTTTCACAGTAACAGAAGGTGATATATAAGCTGTCAAGGGAAGTTATCAATAGCCATATCCAGCTGTGACACCCATAAACCANAGCAACAACCAGCCTGGCAAGCTATCTCTAAAGGCACAAGGGTGGCATTTTTATCGTGGGGGTGACCAACAGCTGTCTAATTTGACTCAAGGCCTGCTTGACATGGAGAGAACTCATGGTTTGTACTGGAAACCTAGCTAACTACATGTGGATCTTAGAAGAGAACCTACTGCTACCACTTTGCTAAACCAGTATAATTCCTAANTGCATTCTAAGNGCTATTCCTATGCCCAAAATGAGTAGAGACCTCACCCCCTCATCAAAGAAGCTTCTTNGGCAGCANAAAGAGACTGTTACAGAAAGCAACAGCCAGTCAAAGAGGAAAGAACAATGACTGTGAGGTACCCAGCCCCCCGTTGATACATCTAAAATACAACTCCTACACCCAAATCCATAGCAGAAAATGGGACAAATGGATTGTAAGAGCCAGAGGACCAGAGAATCTGCTGTGGGATTGTGACTTCTAGCTATAACAAGGAAGCTACCCCACCCCCATCCCCATGAAATCTCAACAATATGGCTGCTTAAACAGGATTTGAACAATTCCAACAGTTGACATCCAATCCAGATGGAGGAAATCTCATAGAGTCCCATCCGTAGGAGAAGATCTACAAGCCATCAACAACTCTGGAGACAGAAAAATCACTATTTCCCAGGGATGAGCCCCCTAATTTGTTATCCAACACCAAGTGAACATATAGAAGTATATACACCCAGGCAACGCTGAACAGACTCAGCATGCTTTTTTTTTCTCTTTTTTAAAGTTTTTACTTCTTTTTGAGAATTTCATACAATATATTTTAATGTTATTACTTCCTCTTCCTCAATGCCTCCCAGACACTGCCCCCTACTCATCCAATACAGTTTCTTTTCTCTGTCTTAAAAAAAAAAGAAACAAAACACAAAAATACAGTCTGTTTTGCATTGGAGAGCTAATCCTGAATATGAAACCTTATCTCGAACATGGCTGATATCTCTAGTGTCACTCCACTGAGAAAAAGTCAGTTTTCTTCTCTGTGCAGGTTTGAATAAAAATGGTCCCATAGGCTCATATATTTGAATGTGTCCTTCCCAGTTAGAACTGTTTAGGAAAAACTCAGAGGTGTTGCCTTGTTGAAGGAGGTGTGTCACTGGGTGCGGTGTTGAAGTTTAAAAAGTCCATGTGCCAGGCCTAGTTTCACCCTCCCTGCATTGAACTTGAAGATCAGTATGTCCCTCTCAGCTACTGCTTCACCATCATTGCTGCCTGCCTGCTGCCATGTTGGCCATGAAGTCCATGGCCCCACCATGACTAACCAGCTGGAACCATGAGTCCACAACTAAATCATTGTTTTATAACTTGACTTGTTCATGGTGTTTTGTCCTGGCAATAGAAATGTAAAACACTCTCCCAGAAGCTACGAGCTGCAATTAGGTTGGCTAGTGGTTGAACTTTGTGTCTACTTTCCCTTCTCTGTGTTGGGGATTTTGTCTGGCCTGAACTTGTGCAGGTTTTGGTCATGCCGTCATAGTTTCTGAGTTTTTATGTGCTTAAGCCCAGAAGACTCGGTTTTCTTGAAGTCATCTACCACCTCTGCCTCTTGCAATCTTTCTGCCTCCTTTTCACGTAGATCCTCGAGCTTTGAGGGGAGAGGTGTGAAAAAGACATCCAATTTAGAACTCAGTGTTCCAAAGTTACCCTCTCTATATTGCACAGTTGTGGGGCTCTGTGTTCATTACCACATACTTCAAGAAGAAGCTCCTCTGAAGAGAGTTAAGCAGTGCAGTCACCTGGAGTTCTGGTTGGAACACTGGGCTCAGACTTCAAGGAGTCCCAGAGTGGTACCTATATTTATTCATTTTAATCTGTATATAACGACAATGGTTAAAGAAGAGGAGGCTGTAAATGTAGGGATTGGACTATCATGGGAGGAGTAGGAAGGAAGAGAGAGAAGAGAGAAATAATGCCATTATATTTTAATTAAAATTTAAAAAGAGATTTGCTAATCGCCAGGGACAGGCTGTGATCTCACTGCTAGGAGCCTTACAAAGAGACCAAATTATACAACTATCACACACATGCAGTAGGCCTAGGTGCTTAGCTGGCTTTTGGGAATCTGTTACCTATNATGGATTACCTCACCCAGCCTTGATGCAAGGGGAGGAGTTCGGTCCTGCCTCAACTTGATGTGCCATGCTTTGTTTCAGTCCTCCCTGCCTGCCCCTTTCTGAATGGAAACTGAGGAGGAGTGGATGTTAGGGGAGGGGATGGGAGGAGAGGAGGGAGGGGAAACTGGGGTTGGTATGTAAAATAAATGAAAAAACATGTTATTTAAATAAAATAAAAAAATTAAAATTAAAAAAAGATTTGTACATTGTACTGTTAGTTTTCAGAATGAAGCAAAAGTAGTAGATTTGGGGTTCTTCATTTTATAAGCTAGAAATAATATTATTAGTTTAAAACTTAGTGCACCCGTACTCNCGAAATTTCCCTGGCAACATAGGCATTGTTGTAAAGATGAGGGCATCCTTAGACATAGTGGGGAACACTCCTCACTGTCCCCGGTGAATGATATGAGCTCCCCATCCATCCCCTTTAAAAGTAGCCTCTCTCTGCCTTACAGGTTGTGAATTGACAGATTTCTGTACTAGGACCTCACTTTTTCCTCATGGACGCCATGAGCGTTCTAATGAAATGTAAGTTCACCAATGTTGCAANCTTAGAGAACATTTTGAGCCCATCTTTAGCCTGTGACACTCTCTTATCTTATGTCATTTTCTTTATTTTTGGTCTTCTTCTTTTCGTCCATGTTTTTGTTTATTTCATCTTTCCTACAAGCTTGAGGTTATTTTTATTCTGTGATATGGCATGAGTCTTTTTGAGTATCAGAATTTCTGTGGAACGAAGCATCCTAACCCACTGTAGTTTTTCGATGTTATTAATCNTTTAATTCTGGACATCTACCTTGTAAAACTAAGAGACCTCATGATATCTTTATTCATGCTGTGCAACTGTAGTTATTGCTCTTGGGAGCTGTAAGTTGTTCAAGATTGTTTCTGAGTAGCAATTATAACCCAAGATTGTCAAGAATTCTTGTGAAAAAAATNTAAGTATATTTCTCTACATGTTAGAGTCTAGATTTTCTGAAGAAATTAGAGGGATAAAATAATAGATTCTTCTTGCTGATCATTGAAATTATTAGGAAATTATTAAACATTACACCACAGAGAATAATGTTCTTCTGAAACCTGGATGAACCAGAAACCCCAAGACTCTAAGAATGCTCTCACTCATAAATTAAATGACATAATGATTCTGCTTAAGAAAAAAAAAATTCCTTAACATAATAATTTAGTCTCTTACAAAACATTTATTTAAAATATTTCAAACAGTGCCATCCAACTGCTTTCTCTTTCTCTGACCTCCTACCCAGCACCTTTAAATTAGGCAGCAGGGGATGTTGTACTGAACATATTATCTTTATAATTTCACAGACCCCTCAGCTGGAGTGCAGGATCAATTCACATACTTTAATCCTGTCTGCCAAAGAATTTTTAAACTACATAACTGACAAATAACCTGAGCTGTAATTTATGGATCTTTCCTCCACAGGAAGTAGTCATAGCTGATTNTTAATACAAATCACCTTGCGGTACTGTAAAAATAGGATAATCTTATGAGGCTCACCAATTTCACAAATAAACAAACAAAATAACAACACAAAAACAAAGAAAAACACTACAAAGTAGCTGGCTGCACCTTAGTTCTTTAATAAAAGGTAGTGTCTGGACTTAGTCCCATTACATTTCTTATCCTCAGTCTAATCTAATATTCTTTTCTATNAAAATTTTATTTTGCTAATTTTTGTAATTCCCCTCGGGAAATAGTATTCTGGCTCCATCACNGTCTTAGTTACTTTTCTATTACTGTTTGAGGGACACCATGACCAAAGCAACTTATACAAGAAAGCATTTCATTTGAGGGCTCATGGTTCCAGAAGGTTAGAGTCCTTAACTGTCCTGGTGAACAACACAGCAGCAGGCAGGCAGGCAAGGCCCTGGAGCAGTAGCTGAGAGCTTACTTCCTGATCCTCAAGGGGGAGGCAGAGAAAGAGACTGGGCATGAAGACCAGAATACAGATCTGGCACCTGTGCAAAAAGTAGAAGAAGGCCACTCTTGTGCCNGAACCCTAGCACTCTGTGGAAGGAGGGGTTCAGGGGGGAATCAATGATCCAGTGAGAGATCCTGTCTCAAAGGAATAAGTAGAGAGTATAGAGCAGGACAAGACATACCCCTTTGTCTTCATCATGTGCACACACACACACACACACACACACACACACACACACACAGAGACAGAGACAGAGACAGAGACAGAGACAGAGACAGAGAAAGAGAGGTGGAGGTCTTTATTTAACATCTATATATAGGTTTTACAAGAGGTGAGTAATATGTCTAGAATTATAGTCACCATTTTATCTTCCCACAATTGGTCCTCTTTCCAAGTTCATGTATCAGTGAATTCCAAGACTACCTTGTTCTTCACAGAGCACCTTCAGTTAGATGCCTTCTGAACCGCTCTCCAATCTTTCTTCTCCCTACTTCTCCAGTGTTACTGTAGTTTAGATTACTTAAATTAGATTAGATTAGATCACTTAGATTAACACCACATGCTACAAACTCTGTTTTTTGTTTTTGTTTTTTTGTTTTTTTTCCAGAGTCTGGTCTTGTATTCCTTGCATTTGTTCTCCAAATGCAGCCACAATGGTTATCCTCGAATTCCAATGTGATCTTGTTGGTCATGTGACAACCACTGACCCCCATCTAGACTTCTTGGTGCNCTTGTCATTGGGCTCTTCCATAACTTTGTTCTTCAGCTGCACCTTNCACCTTCTCAAACCCAATTTTTGAAGTGGGCTTCGTTGGCTCATTGTCACAAGCCTTAGGAGAAGAGGTCCTGTCCAAAGACCTCTCTGTCTGCCAAATCCCAGGTGTTCTTGCCTCTGGGTACTCAGATATGATTGTCTATTTTGCTACTTGCATATAGTATTTTGACTGTTTATCTGGTATCTTTATGTTTCCTACTGGATTAAAGCAATCTGTGTCCTATTGATTTGTGAACTTACAGCACAATTTCAGTGACATTTTGTCTCTCATATTTAACTTTTCTGTTTATATATTTTCAAATGCAATTTCTATTATAGCTCCATCGTTTAAATTATATTTAAAATTTATATAGTCATATTGATGATTTTACTACATATGAAAATGAAAGTATACTAAGTTATGACTTAATTCTGTGGGAAAACATGGTACTCATCAAAGATNCACATTAAAAAAAACTTTTAATTTGTTAATAACATTTTATGTATTACTAAAATGAAAATAGTTCAATATCTGAGACTATTTCTACATGCTACTATTTAACTTATTTTGTTTTTTTCTCAGAGTTTTCCCAATAGAAAAAATTTCATACAGCCATTATTAATTT